>JACCGJ010010753.1:0-13198 GCA_013407085.1 Atriophallophorus winterbourni | reverse complement strand
ATGACGGCTGCTCTGCCAATCCGCTTGTAGGCAACCAATTTAATAGTGACTTTTAGGTATAATCATGCTCACTACATTTTGACCGTTTCAAAGACCACTGAACCTGAGCTTGCTGTATCCATTGGATAACAGTCAACAACGAGTAACCGATTGCGAAGTGTAGGCACAAAGCAAATCACAGCATAGGTCAAAGTATCCTGTTGCATGAATCAACATCACTTACGCTTGATGACCCGTTTCTGAAATTCAGTCATGCAGACGTTAGTCATGGTTTCTAGAAATATTTTTTTACCATTATCACTGTTTTTCCTTGCAATTGATTTGCATACATCTTGATGGAATGAGTGTGAATAATTAAAAATCGGTAGTTGTGTGTATATACGTGATCTTCAAAAAATGAGTGTTTTATTTCACACACAGACCAACTCATTTCAGTCACAGAAGGAAGCAATTTTCGTAATGCATGTAATTTACCAATTTTAATTAAGTATTCTCTAGTTAAATAAAATGTTGCTCCGAAAATACATAACATTTCATTATAATACTAACTGATAGTTCAACTTGAACGGTCGCTGAATGGAGTTTTTCATGTTGTTTGTGACATGTTGTGCTGAGATGTCGCGAAGTTCAATGAAACAACACCCGGAATTTGAATCGACCGCGTATGAGAATTGACTAAGCAACGTGTTCAAACAAGAATATCGAGTCCCAGTGGCACCAGCTGAGGAGGCGGACAAGCCTGAATGGAAGGGAAACGGCGTTTTTGCAGCATGTCCATTCATTCCATTCCTGGTTCTGTGTGACCCAGAGACCACAGACAGCGAGACACCAGACATTCGGCGTTCCATATAACCTCTGCAATGGATGATCAATGTACAAATCAAGGAGTAGCAAATTGTTAAAGTTTTTGGGGGCAAACAAAGAGTGAACAAACAAGCTGAACTTGTACGGGCCATTGTGGGATAAGACTGTACGGACCGAATTGTTCAATACATGTGTTCAACACAAATGTGACGGGGTAAACACGGGACATGACACAAAACTTTGTATTTGCACGCATTTTTCTCATACAAACACCTCGCGACCGGTTTGGGCGTCTGCACGCATCTGGTAGGGAAACTACGATTCAGGCTCTGCGATGGCCAATTTGGAACAAATACTTTGAGAGAAGACCCGAGTTAGATACGATTTAAACAACATGAGTTTCCCAGTTCTGTCTTTTTTATATCTAATATACCTCATAACTCCATTCATATGGTTATTGTTACGCTAAATGCTATTTAGACCATAAAATTTGAATCACTTTAGAAACAATTGAAAAAATAGTAAACGAGATTGTAAGCAAAGATGAATATGGTAAGCTACTCTTAGAGCATCCGATATAAACCCAGAAAATGGGATCACACAAAATTCCCTATTGCTACCCATCCTGATAAGATGACGAGAGCAATTAATCGGTGCTAGAAAAGAATTGCGTGTTTGTAATACATCTTTGTCTAGTTTAGTATGAGTTGGGTCCGTTAGATTTACTGCGTTATCTGCTGGGCAAGTATGGACTAGATATTTGCGCTTGAATCCGGCTTTCAATAATCTGATCTCAGAAAAGTGTTATAAGTGAGAATAATAATCAGTAATGCTTATTTTCGCTGATGACGCAAATCTTTGGCACAAGATGAACTCCACAGACGACACGCAGAACCTGCAAAGGGATCTCGATATGATTCACACTTGGTCCCTAGACAACGAAATGACCCTGAATGCTTCAAAATGCAGCCTATTGTCTCTCAACAGCAAGTCTAGCAAAGAATATTATCTTGGTCGCACTGTTATTGAACCCGTCTCCTCTGAAAAAGATTTAGGTGTGATTATGCAATCAGACCTAGGAAACTCAATGCAATGTCGACTGGCTGCCTGCAAAGCTGAAAACAACTTGGGTCTCCTCAGAAGAGCCCTAGGTTTGTTTTATCCCAATATTGTCTGCAAATTGATTTCAACGTACATCCGTCCTCATGTTGAATATGCTATACCGGCATGGGATTCTTGGTTGAAAAAAGATATTCTGCTACTAGAAACTCCACAGCGTAGAGCGACAAAACTCGTCCTGGGACTATCTAATTATCCATACGTAATGAGACTTAAATTATTGAATTTGCATTCGGCTCAATACAGACGGAAACGAGGAGCACTAATATTCATTTGGACAGTGTTTAATCAAACAAATCATCCTAGCGGTCGTTTGTTTCACATTTCCCATAACACACGTCTGCGAGGTCACCAATCGAAACTTTACCAACAGCATAGCAGGTTGAACTGCCGCAAATATGTATTTTCTGTTCGCAATGTGCAATTGTGGAACAGTTTACCTACTCATGTGGTACAATCTGGAACCGTTGAAGTTTTCAAGAAATCACTAGATATCCACATGGACAAGTATGTTTTTCACGTTTGACAATAATCTAACAATATTTTGATATTTTTACCATCCGACCGAATGTACATTTTTGTGGGTCTTGTAAAGCATAGCTTTTTACCTGCATATAATCTATGAATAAATCTATGAATATGAATTTACCTTATTGATTCTAACCAACCTTGTGGAGAGTTTTGAGAATATCAATTGACTTTAAATGTTGTCATACCATATTGCATGGTCTTCCTTGCCAAAATGTAAGCGTGAACAAAATTACTAAATCATGGGAAGAAATAAAATCATTTAATTTATCTCTTAAAATACTCACGTAAAATCACACCCCGTCTGTCCGTAGGTGAACATTACGAGCAGTGTTGAGATCGGATCACGCCAAATGATGTAACCCGAATCCGCATAAAGATGGACCAGTTCCTTGTGTCTCCCACTGAAGAACCGAACGGGAAATAAAATGTGCATTTGAATAGGAACGGATGTATGGATGCTCAAATCAAGAAAATAATCGAATGATCAAGTATTGAAGCAATTCTGGTTTGGTTACTGCTAGTGCAGTTCTGGGCTGCTTCATGTTGAGGCTCAAAGTAAAACGTTATCTTTTAGACGGGAATAACTGCTAAACCGCTGATGTATTGGATAATGCACGCTGGAAGTTTTTGAGGTTACTGTTCCAAAGGTTGTCACAGCCGGGGGTGGTAGTAGGAATGAGCCACCTACTATCTATAAAATGCTCCCACGTGGCGTGCGTCTCAAATAGCCTCTGACAACTAAGTCCAACTCCTGGCCTGCACGAGTGGCTTTCACAAGCCCGGCGGAACTGCTCTTACTGACAGGAGAAGGGGCGAAGGCGGGTGACTGGCGCCTTAACACCAGTTTGCTCCGGGCAGATGGAGCTCGTCAGCTACTGGCAATCCATCTAGGGGAAGGAAAACCCTGACTCCAAACCCCCACTGCCTTGTGGGTCACCCGATTGCGGAAAAGGCTTCGGGAGAAAACCCCGAGGAAAAATCCGGAGAGAAGTCCCGTAGGTAGATAACTGGTAAACTTGGTCTGGAGAACAGTTCATAAACGCTTAATTGAGATCGGTCAAACGGTGGTCGGTAGCCAAGGTCGTTAAGGCGTGGGACTACAATGGTGATGGTCGGGGGTTCGAGTCCCACCCAAAGCAGAGGATATGCACTGCTGATGAGCTCTAATAAGAGCCAAACTCGAGTCCAGTGCTTCCATTATGGACCGTCGTGATCAACTTTGTCATAGTTCGATGGGCTTGGCACGGATGAGTAGTCACACATATAAACTTGGTCAATCTGGTCAAACGCGTGAAATGCTAGGTTTGCTCGAACTCGACCGGAAAATCGGAGAATAGTGACAAACAATTCTTTTCGAGTTCATGAGATTTTAGGTACTTTAGACCGCTGAAATATGATTTACCAGATAAAATACTGAGTTCTCGCTCATAATTTCCCGTAAAATACATTTCATAAATGTGCAGACTGCTCAGCCTCATCACCAGTTTTCGTGATGTTTGTATCCAGAGCAGTATTTTCTGCTTCCTGTGCAGGCAGGACGGAAGCGATAGTGAAATGATTAAAAAATTTGAACTTCGATCAAACCATTCCACAGTCCAAATCTGTTTTAAACCAATTCCTTTAATAACAAAATTATATTATCATTTTCGAAAACATGCGGCTTTATTTTTTGTGCTCATCATGTAAAGACACTACGATCCGGTTGCGAAAGTCTAGAAATTGCAAGGGAAGATCAGTCGGGCTTTTTCGTGCCAATTTTAATGAATGTTAACCGATTTGCATTTCAAACGGTGACTTTTTCTTTGTAATTTATAAATAAGTCATATGCTATTGAAATTTGAGTTTATGGGAAGGGAATGCGCGTGTGAGAAACGGTTACAAGTACACGTTGTGCGATGATTACAGGCTGCCCTCAATATAATTGAACATTAATTTTAACTGGGTGATCTGAAGAATGAAAAATGAAAACATGTTGCAGATCCCTTAATGGAGCATCACCAACAAAAACGATTGAGTTTATTGTTATCCCCTCTCGCATTATAGATGATTCTCCCACGAATTAAAGCGTACGACTACCGGATTTTCATAAACCTAAAACCAATTGAATGCCACTTTTAAATGTGGTTCGTTTGACAAACCATATACCCTAAAATGAATCACACAATGATCCCCCGGTCAAGCGCTAAAGAATATCAAAGTGGCCAATGTATTGTGATGCTGCTTTGGTTCCAAGTGACAATCTATTGTTTGACGTTGGCCTCCTTCGGTCGATGCCGACCATAGATGAACATCATCATCGCCAAACTCGGTCGTTGGGCGTCAGTTTCACGCCAGCGACGTGATCTGCGTTCAACAGCCAAGAGCTGTATCTGCTCCTCCAAACCGTTTTGACGACGATTTACACAATGCCTCCAAAGTAAGCGGTCAAGAGCAAGTTCTTCATAACTCGTAAGATCAAGGACATGAGCTTGCATATCTTTTTGGCAAACGTCTTTGTAGCGCATGTGCGGTCTGCCCAATGGTCGACCTCCGAATTGCAACCCACCTTGAGTAGATCTTTTGGAATACGACCATATTCCATTCTGTAGACTTGGGCAAGCCACCACAGGCGAGCTGTCTCAATAAGGTGAAAATGCTCTGTAGACCAGCTTTTGAAAGCACTTCCTCATTAGTCACTCCGTCCATCCACCTTATGTTCAACATACGACGGATGTTTCGTAGATGGAAAGCATTCAGCTGCCTTTCGTGTCTTGCGTGGATGGTCCAAGTTTCACTGCCGTAACATCATCTTTATATTTACAGTTAATACACAGGTACACCAAACATGAGAATTCCATCGGGACAAAATGAGAGCTATTCTGCTAATCCGCTTCTCAATCTCCGTGTCTATCGAGAGGTTATCCGCAATGGTTGAACCAAGATATGTGAAATGATGTACTAGTTCAAGCGGACAGTTTTCAACAGTAATGATTGGATGCGATACAATCCATTGACCAATCTGGTAATGAGTAATATATGACGTTCTAATAGCAGGACGGAAGCACAAAACCCACATTTTCTCTCCTCAAACCTCGCTGAATCTTATCTCACTGTCTCCACCTAATAATGGCAAACAACCATAAACCGATTATGCTGTGTAATTGGGTATATGAGCATCCCAATACATCAAGCTAATTATTATGTAGTAGAATTCCAATACATCAATCGGTGTTCATATTTTTTCTCAAGTAATAATCGTATTTTGTAATGGAAGATCATTCAGGATAGAATCTGGAAGAGGAAAGTTCAGCTAGATGCAAAACTGTCTAATAAAATTTGATGCGATTGATCTGCTGGATATCAAGTTTGGCTGGACAGACAATCTCGGCTTTGTCATGCTGAATTTTCCGAACCCTCGATACCCGGGGAATGATTTCGGCTACATCGAAGATATGAGTTATTATTCTGTGTCATTCTAGCAATCCGCTTCTTATTCCGATGAAATTATTAACTTCGAATTTGATGTCGTATAGATGATTACCGTTCATGTATCCTACATGGTTCTAATTGCATGCGGTTAAAAAAACTTCTGGAAGCTGAGTTCCATTGAGAATGCCAGATATGTTTTACAATACTAATCTAAATAACAATAATGCAGAAAATATTAATGCTCTATCAAAATTCCAGTAGAAGCATAGCACAATATAGTATACAATGGTCAGACGCTTCGTATTTGCCCATAGTGTGGGGAGATTATGTCTAGTAAAGCGAGACCAGATAGGATTTACTTTCTCAATGTCTATTATGCTGTTAACTTGCGCTTTGAGGTTTTCTATCCAAAGTTAAAATTTACAATCACACATGGTTTCACGTCCCCGCCTTTACGTCACAATCAATGAGAATGTGCATACGTTAACCACCCCCGATGCTCCCAAGGGGGGTTTGTGGGTGGGTTAAGATGACGGCCCATGACCAGGCCCTTATTCCACAATTGACAACGAATCACACAGACCTATTACTGATATACGAATCCACTCATATCCAGGGACATCTCAAGCTGGTCTTCACCGGATGCTCGCAAACTGATTTGTCACGCGATGTCGCGGCAATTACTTCCATTCGAGCTCTGCACCACGTCGGATGTTTGGCAGAACTTGACGAGTTGCATCTCGTTCAATAGCTCCGCAAGTTATCCATCAGCTCCTATTTTCCATTCGTTTATCAGTTAACATTCTGAATTCTAACGGGTTTGCTTTTTGTGTCGTCAGATTCTGATCCTTATACATTTTT
Organism: Atriophallophorus winterbourni; assembly: GCA_013407085.1. Taxonomy (NCBI): domain Eukaryota; kingdom Metazoa; phylum Platyhelminthes; class Trematoda; order Plagiorchiida; family Microphallidae; genus Atriophallophorus; species Atriophallophorus winterbourni. The sequence continues at coordinate 6,475 of JACCGJ010010753.1, read as the reverse complement.
GTATTGTTCCAAGTAGCAGCTCAAAAGTGACACTTTTTGCCGGTGCTATTCACCACGTTCAAATTAGCTTATCCTAATGGAACAGCGTTGGGTTCTTATTCGTTGAATTGCACTCCTTCCACCTAGTTTAATTTATAATTGATGTAAAATATATGGGATGTGAATTCTTTAAACATCATTGTTTCGTTTGGTCGGAAAGTGTGGACTATTAAACAATGAGTGAAGTTGAAAACATACATGTGGCGACTGTTGTCAGAAATGTCATATTGAGAGAAATTAAAAAAGACTCTACGCAGTTTTTCCATCACGCCACCTGTCTGAAGGTGGATAGTTAATGCTGTCTTAGATTTCTTTGCAACTAACATACAAACCAACTGAATAAATGATTTGTTGAAGTGTGAAGTTTGATGGAACATCATAACGCCGTCAATGATCTCATGAAATAGTGGGTTTGAATGACACGTGAAGAACGATAAGCCGAGAAATGGCAAACATGATAGACAGACAGATAATCTGGTTAGCAGCATCTTTCAACGTTGAAATGCTACTGATTTTGGTAAATTTCAAATCGGTTAGCGACTGGTATTTTGCCATCAGTCAAAATGAACTACTAATCTATGTTGCACATTGAAGCAAATTGAAAACGAATAGGTTTTATGAATTCAGCATATATAAAACGTTTTTCATCTTTCTTCATCTACACCTATCAATTTACTTCAATTAATCAAAAGTAAGATACATTGTCCGCGAGGAAGACGAGATAGCCAATTATGATCAAATCTTTCACGGATCATGTTGGATATTTTGAGTGAACCTGCAAATATAATCCAAAGATATCCTAATCGTTGAACGAACCGCTAATTGTTCGCTCAAATCTCATGTTGCAGACATCAAACGTAACGGTTTTAGAAAGAGAAAATGCTTGATGTCATCGTGTCAAGTTCAATTATGCATATTAAATCACGATCGTCGATAACAAAGAACACGCCTGTAGTTTTAGGCTGAATAAGCGACAATTTTGGAAAGAGCCGATTCTGTCGTATCATGCATATTAAATAAGATCATTGTGTCGAACAGTTTTTTTTAGCAACATTTCGCTTTTGGTAAAGAGGCATTGTCAGACGAAGTATGCCAATACTACCAGGGTTAGATTTTAAATTAAATTCATTTGACCGAATATAACTAACTAATACACATGTTATTGTACACGATCCGCTCATTAACATATCCCATTGAGATCACCTTACGTTGACGAACTCTCTTTCAATCTTTTATTTACTGTCACAAGCAACATGTTAGGGATAACTGTTCTACCCGATCCAATACAACCTTCCATTTCACGAAGACGGCTGCTATACCGATAAGTATCAAATATATTCCAATGTGTTTCTAAATATGATTTCTTCGTTGAGGAGCCTGTTTCTTCCTTCCTATATTTGACCTAAGAATTATAACATCAAATAACTCATAAAATGACACTAGTTGCATCGTTGGCTTCCTTCGGCTGATAACTATCATTGATGTACATCACGCTGCTTTGCAGCGTTCCAATTGACTGAACAATTGTTTTACCAGTTGAAAAAATAATAATTTGATTTGACCTTGAATAAATATCTTGTTCCAAACAAGCTGAATTTTTGTTTGAAACCAGCTTTTATTAATAAGTAGTGTATGAGGTACAAAAAGCAGGACGGAAGCACACGACCGGTTTCGCGGTTGTTGCCGCTCATCAGGTATACATATCCGTGATCTGACTTTGTGCTAAACCCATTTTTTTGCGAATTCGAGGATAAATCCTCATTTACAAATTGAAATTTTGTGTACATATGAGGATTAAACAAAAATTAAACATCCTGCTGTTATTGGAATTTTGGAAATTATTCCAAACAGTTACCGGTGATGTATTGCACCGATTGTGAGACTTAGGTTAGTCCCCACATGTAAGCTAAATTTTAATTTTCAAATGAGGATTTATCCTCGAGTTCGCAAGCTAAATTTTTTTAAGTCTTGAATTAATTTTGCTATATTGGAGAGATGTGATTTCAGCATGCTTAACACAAATTACATATAGCCCACGGACCAAATTCAAAGAAAGAATTTCCTTCCTAATCTCGAACTTGTACCGCCTCGTGTATTCTGTCGGATTTGGATAGGTTCGATTGATACGAGTTTTCATTTGAGCTGTATTTGATGAAACTTTCAATCGTAATAATATAGGTTGTTTATTATTCCTCATCGAACAACTGCATCTTATCTAATATGTAAGTGATACGATATTGTGGATGCATAGTGTGAATTTAAAATCCGCGCTAATCAAAAACGTTTGATTTATGTGCAGAACACCACTATCCAACACAACACAAATGCAGGGAGTGCCTCAATAATAGGCTAATACACTCACGAACCAGTAATAATTCCGGTTTCGGGAGGACTACGCAAGAAATTGTTAAGCGACGATGTACTCAAAAACATGAGACGATGATCAAGGTCAGTCGCTCGCGCAATTTGCAATTTACCAAGGTCAATCAAACGATCGCAGAGTGGCGAGAGCTTGAATTGAACGGTTTGACACTAAATCGATTGACAAAATCCAATCGAAGTTACAGACTGTCGAGCACGGTATTGCGAAGAAAAGATTATGATGATGACTTCATTCTATATACGAATTTTCAGCAATAATATTAGTTCAACCACTCAAAACTTCTATTCTAAAAACGTTACGCAGAAAATCTGAGGTTGAGAAGTCAATGTCGAATTATACATTGTCGCTCGCCTCTTTGGATCAAGAATAAATATCGATTGATCACTTCAATAGGGGACATGGTAATGGACAAACGAATTATTGAAATTTTCTTTAATTCTCGAATAAGGGACGATATATTGACTTCGCGTAGATGAGTACGATTTACAAACCATACCCACCTCATGCAGTAAGCGTGCATTATCGAAAGAAATGACTCTGATTAATCAGCCACATTGAAGGAATTATTTTCGACGATCTTACCTCAAATTAACTCGTTTGAGGCATAGCTCATTCATGAGATAACATCAATGCCTTTTTCGATTATCAGGAAATCCTTGTCATAAAGGAAGCGCGGAACAATGCAGGAAAAATAAAATGTAAAACTCCTTCAGGTGAGACCAAGAGAAAGCGCATCCGAAGGGCATAGAAAGATATCCGCCAAACCTTTAAGTAAATTGCACTCACATGATCATTCAGTGATAACGTAATGCCAAGAAACTTGGAACAAGTGCTACTGCTGAACTCAGAGCCATTAAAGGGAACCGGTATGAATCCATTAAAGCAAGGTTTGGCGTCGCTGACCAATCAAGTTGGAGAAGATCACCTTTTTACATTTGTGAGGATTTAACTATAGGACGATCAATGGTTACCACGGGTTTATGATGCAGAAGGTTCAGCACATCTTTGGTAAACAAAAACATCAGCAACGTCGTCAGCGTATTTAAATGTAAGTGTGGAATGAAAACGCGTGAGATCAGAAATATAAACAGAGAATAAGAATAGAGTAAGTATTGCGCTCTGTCGGACACCACGAGGAACGGGAATCGAATCGGAGAATGCCTTTAAAGTAGGAGGCCATCTAGTAAAAAAATTTCACAGGAACACCACAGTCATAAAGTTATTTTCAAGCAACGAACTCTTAATAACACGGTTAAAAGCGTTGGTGTAATCAAGGAAACAAACTTGCATGGCTTTCGATTTCGAATCAAGTGGACGGGATGCGTGGTTCGTTAGCACAGCAAGTGCGTCAACCGTCAAACGATTCTTCCGGCATGTAATGGCGATAAGCGTGTGTATTAAACGAGCTTCACCTATTAATGTTCTATTGTGCGGTGGTATTAGTGGGTGAATGTGTTTACATTTGGTAAGTTTGACCTCAGGGATGAATAGGGCAAACAATCTTTGAGTGGCTGTTGAACGGGTAGGAGTAACGGAGATAATGTTGCATCGAGTCTCCTGAAGACTGTAAACACGACTTCATAGACGTTAAAACAGGATATTCGGTTCTGACTCGTGTAAACAAACGCTACCTCCCACCATTTAAAATATCATCTACTGGACTAGGTTGTTGTTGGTCTCCTTCGGTCATTGTCGACCATGGATGTATATCACAATCGCATGATTTTTTTTAATGCTCCACGGCTTTTCGAGTGACTAAGCAGTCTGATTCTTGAGGAACAAATCTCTCCCGCAGCGCATGCAACTATCGGCACGATAGGCGTGATATGCACTGGTGCGAAGAATTAAAAACTTATCATATACCAATACTTGATAATGACAGACACATAACGCATGGTTTGTTATGAATTCAATGAACTTCGAAATGAGAAACACAAACGATTTTGAGCGTATGATTCATTCAGTCAAGGCCTTCCAAGTGAAACCGATTTTAAAGAACAAATACGAGGTGGCAATTCGAGAACATTGTACAGATAAAGACTCTCAAAGTTTGCGTTTTCTCGTAAGATCCTCACACGTTGGTACATGTTTGAAATCAATATTTTGTGTGAATAATCTGAAGGCCAACGTGGGGTAAGATTATATAGTTTGAGTTTGGAGAGTAGCCCTTCTAAAGGCACATTCTTGTAACATGAGACTAACTTGGTCGCACGATGATAAATCCCGCCAAGGTGTTTAATATACATATTCCATAACAGTACGCACATGTGTATTAATTATCCAGAATAAGGTTTCTGCCTTGAATACTCTTAATTTCATTTTTAACAGAACCCATGATATGGCATGCTTTATTATACACTGTGGAAATGGTGTCATTGTTTTAAATTAAACGATATCACGACAAAGGGCGAAATGGTCAATAATTAATCAAAGACCAGCGGTACTTGATGCTCATATCCCAATATAATGCCATACAGTCGGCAATTGACCCAACACGCTTTTATATTTTATTATCAACGATAATCAATATCAAATTACACGCGATAACCTCTACTTCACCCTCTAAACACATCAAAGGGAGAAGCGGTAAAAGCACATGCCAAGTCATGCTATTTACATAATTGAATCAAACAAACTCCTTTTTAATTATTTACACCAGGGCTACCACTACCCAACAAAACATAGAAAACGATTACTACTAAATATCATACAGAAATTCAATTTTTCATTGAATTTTTAATATAATCGGTTGATTTAATTAAAAAATTCAGTTCCCGGGATAACCAAGCAATATAATTTGATCATTCATGCATTCACTTGCCATGATATTTGTGATGATCACTCCTCATGGATTTGAGCTTGATTCACGAAACCAATTACTTACTTGTAAACAACTTTTCCAGGTCTCGTCACAATATTGTTAGCTGAAATGTCAACTTTGTTTGCTGTCTGTAGTTCGACCCCATTTTCAGTTTCCTGTCCATGTTCATCTTGAATCATTATATTTCGTGGGAGAGTGCTCAATAGTTCCCGATGACACTGAAAGTCCTCGGCAAATGAACAAGTTGGATACCAGTTAGGAAATAGGAAGAACATTTTCCGCTCATTCTATTGGTCCGTCCCCAGTGCTGTAGAGAACGGGAAATATTCTGTACGCAACGCTTTTGTAGAAAATTAGGCAAGTTTCCGGTAAACCTGTAAATTGGACGCGTTTTTAGATTGCGATGCTCGTTTCGCTTTAATTATTCCCAATGTGAAACAAAGTAATAAACGGTAATAAAAAGTGAAGAAAAGAGGCGAATCTTTATTCGAAAGTTTTCGAAATGTTAGCTCCATACTAATGTTAAAATCACACATACACACTAGGAATTCTGTGCAAATTATTCATTACTAAAGATATTTGCAGAAAAATACGCATTGCGATGATTTCGATGTAAATGTTAAATAAACAGTTTTTTTTAACAAAGTAGCTTCATGGAAATGGGATAAAGGATCTCCGGTATTAAGATCTTTTAGAAGTTAATGTGATTTTTTCTGATCGAGTATTGGAGAAAGCATGTTTATGTTAAGGAGATCGCCATGCAGCCGGTGGGAATCATCATTAAAGATATTAATTATAAGTCGATCGGAAGTGTAAAACTCTCATTATAGTATCTTTCAAGAATGTCTTCATAATGAACAGAGCTTGCGCTTGAAACGATAGTGATGCAACTATCGGGCAGCACAGAGTGTCTTTGGACAGAAGTGCCGGGAAAATATCAGATGAACAGTACAGATAATAAGTTAACATACAAGAGAATATAAAGTGGGGAATAAGGTTTAGCTTAACGTCTAGAGAACACAGACGCAAAGTGTAAAAAGAAAGGCTACAAACTCTAGTAAGTAGTGAATTTAGATGAAATTTCCAAGTAAAGTTTTCGAATACGTTGTCGCCTAGATAGATAGCTATTATATAGATAGATGATAGATAACATCTATCACTATACCACCTAGTGTTCAAAGTGAAGTTAAGGGTCGATCGTGCTCGTAATGCGTTTTTGCGGTTGAAAGGCA
>JACCGJ010010751.1:0-18003 GCA_013407085.1 Atriophallophorus winterbourni | reverse complement strand
GCAAACAACAGGTCAAGGATTATCACATCCCGTACTTTGGTTTGTGCTCTCAACCGGTTCAGGTTGGAAAGCTTACCATCACTTCGCGTGCGTATGTAAATGCCTTCTGTTCTCGTCCTAAAAGCGTGCATCAGAAGCAGAGCGTTTGCTTTGAACCAGTCGCTCGTTCGAGCTTTCTTTGGACCTCTGTCACCCTTAATCTTAAATAGCGTGATGATCTTTGTGTCTCGCATCTCTTGTGGGACACCCCCCTCCTGTCGGCACTGAAGAAGCAAATGGTTAAGAGGCTGTAATAATGCTGCTCTACTGTATTTGATGAGCTCAGGTGGAATTCCGTCGTCACCGGGGGTCTTCCCATTCACTAAGCGGTCGATTGCCTTATTGAGCTCATCAAGAGTAGGAGGGGTATCTAGATATTCAATGGTCGACAACCGTTCGAGATTTTCAAGTGCATACGGTAGAACCGTACTGTCTTTAGAGTAGAGAGAAGAGAAGTGCTCTACCCATCTTTCAATCTGTTCAGTTATGTCGACAATCGGTTGACCAGAAAGACTTAATGGGAGCCGTTCTAAGTTTGTTTGGGCCAATGGCTCTCTTGATCCCATCATACATAACGTGAAAATTTTCGGTATCCGCAGCTTTTTTGATAATGAGGCTAACGTCAGTCCAATAGTCGTTTGCACATCGCCTTGCAGTCTGTTGGACCTTATTTCTAGCTGCTCTTAGAAGGCGTAAGTTTTCATCTGTTGGCATACCTTTGAACATCAAGAATGCTGAACGTTTCTCATCCAGCACAGCAGTCAACTCGGATGCGTTTAATTCGAACCAGTCGCTCGTTCGAGCTTTCTTCGGACCGAACGTGGAAAGTGCGACTCGTCCTATGCAGCTTCTTATCAATTCCCAGTTTTCTGAAGCCGGTTCAAGTGGGGCTGTCCTGTTGAACTCGTTTGTGAAGGCTTTTGCGAATCTCGCAGTTAGATTAGGTTCGCACATGCGAGTGACGTCTATCCTAGGCTTAGCAGACAAATTGGTGCAGTGAAATCTCGTGTGGTGAAGCTTCAGTTTTGCACAGGCCAGTGAATGATCAGTGTCGCAGTCTGCGCTTTGATATGATCTGGTGAGGAGCACACTTCCTATACTAGTTCGCCTGACAAGAATAAGATCAAGCTGATGCCAATGCTTAGAGCGAGGATGATTTCCAGAGACTTTATGCTGTGGTTTTGTTTGAAAGAAAGTGTTACTGAAACAAAAATTGAACTGTGTGCACAATTCTAAAAGGCGTTGCCCATTTTCATTGGTTTTACCTACAACGAACCTTCCGAGACAGTTTTTCCAAGACTCATAATCTGCACCAACTCTGGCATTGAAATCACCCAATACCACTAAACAGTTTTTTGTGGCACATTTTTCAGGATGGCTGTGAGGTTATGATAAAAAGCGTCTTTTACAGCAGGCGTCGCAGAGAGCGTCGGCGCATAAACGTTGACCAACGTAATGGTACTTTTAATGCACCTCAGATTAAAAGTCCAAATCCGTTCGATCCCGCTCCTGCTCGGTTCTGTTGCTTTTAATATGTCGTTTCGCACTGCAAACCCAAATGCATGCAGTCGAGGCCCATCGGAACCTCTTCCTTTCCAAAAGAATGTGTAATCTCTGAAACAACTCAGTGCTGTAAAACATTTTAGAATGAAACCAGAAGAAGGCTTAAGCCTACCCGGCTTATATGGGCTTACCAAAAAAAACACCAATGGAAAGTTCCATTCGCCCGAATAGTGTCGCTGCGGGAGCACTAGCTATAAAATCTGCAAAGAACACGAAAAAGATTACTTCCATTCAAGGATCAAATTATTCGGTAGATTCCACAACAAAATTCTTACAGTAGATAAAGTACGTGAATATAGAAGATGGAAAAATCATGGTTTCTTTTGATGTGACAGCGCTGTTTACATCAATCGACACTACCTTAGCTCTGCAAACCATAACACATCTGCTGCATGAACGTGGCACAGAGCACAATGGAAACCGACTGACCAAGCACAGTGTACTACAGTTATTGGAGTTGCGTTTGCAGACGAACTTCAAATTCAACAATCGTTTGTATAACAAATGAAAGGAACCCCAATGGGATCACCAATTTCTGGGTTGCTAGCCGAAGCCGTAATGCAAAGACTTGAACGTATCGCATTACCGCTTATCCAACCCAAACTCTGGATCCGATACGTCGACGATACGTTCGTGATTCTAAAGAATGAAAACCTGGAGGATGCGCACCGTCTACTTAATTGCGTCTTCAATGGAATACAATTTACGAAGGAGACAGAATGTGACAACTGCCTACCATTTCTGGATGTAAACGTGCGGAGAACGGAAACAGGGAACCCCGAAACAAGCGTATACAGGAAAGGAACACACACGGATCATATTTTGAACTATAAAAGCCAGCACCCGGTAAACAACAAGCAAAGCTGTGTCCGAACACTCTTCAACCGCGCACAATCACAATGCAGTACCGAGGAACTCAAGAAGGAAGATGAAAAGTATTCAATCAAACCCTTCCAGAAGAATGGATACCCAAATAATTTCATCATTTGCAACATGGACTCGACAACCCAAACGCATGTGAACAACACGAACACGGCAAGGTTAACACTACACTATATACAATATATCTCGGAGATTACCGCTAGAATACTACGCCCACTCGGAATTAGTGTGGCACACAAGCCAGCTTGGACACTGAGAAGCAAACTAGTCAAGCTCAAGGACACGGTGGCTGAGGAAGAAAGGAACAATGTCGTGTACAGAATCCCGTGTTCAGATTGTGAGAAATATTATATCCGACAGACTTGAAGAAGGCTGGAAACAAGGATACATGAACACAAACTGCCCAAACGACGACACGACCACAAATCGGTAAAATCGGCACACATGCATCGGAAAGGTCACGAATTCAATTATGATGGAACGGAAATAATCGCCAAAGGAAGAACTCGTCATGTTCGAGAGTTCCTCGAAGCGTGGTATAAAACACCACAATCAATCAATGAACAAATTCTAGTGGATGGGATCTACGGACCAATGAGAACATGCAAGAATTATAGCCAATCAGAGTAGATGAGGTCGACACGCAGCAGATAAATTTGAATGATGTTCACCGCCCAGTTGCTTCGAAAGAAGTTCCGCTGATGATGTCATCTATTTTCATGACGAAACGTCCGCAGTCAATCATACCAGCTCGGAGAACAACTATGAACTACAATCAGGTACCTGAGCTACAAGTTTTCGAAAGTATGTGTAATCTCTCTCTGTTAGCTTTTCAGTGTCTGGTAATCGTGTTTCTTGTATTGCTGCCACGTCGAAATTCAGCCTTTTTAGCTCATTGTTAATCACGGCAGACTTTCTGACGCCTCTGATATTCTAGACGTCGTCATGAAACCCTGGAAGCATGTACTGGGCGTTCCAGGTTCCAATTTTCAGAACTGACATTTGTTGTGTGGTATTTCGATGCAGAAAAATACAGTCTGCTTGTCGGTTGATTACCAATCCCCATGCACCCAATTAGGATAGCAGACCGTGGCGAGACGGCACCTTATTGACTGGGGGCTGCCCAGCTTGAGGCGGGCGGTAGACTTCCAATGAGACCTGGAAGTCTCTCCCACCGTCGAAAGCAGCCCCAGGCGCTTAGCTCTACGTCAGTCGAGCCATAGCTTTTAACCGGTATCTGCTGCTTCCCGTATTATTTTCCGTAGAGGCGGAATCGAGTGTCCTCTCTATTGGTGCGTTGTGATTTACGCCAGGGCAGTTCAATATGGAGAACTAGCTGTTGCCCATGCAGCCAGTGCTCCCTCTCCACGGCACCACTGGAACCAAAGGAACAGCTAGGCTGATACGTTTGGACAACGATGCCGTCGCCGGAGCTGGCAGGACGAAGTTGAATAAACTTCGGACTGCCTAACAGGACTCCGGCTCCGGATTTTTCCTCGAGGTTGACACCTGAAGCCTTTTCCATAAATAGATGTAGTAACATGGCAGTGGAGGTGTGAGATAAGTGTTTTCCTTTCCCTAGGTGGGCCGCCTTCATGGACTAACGATCTCCACCTGCCAGAAGCATGCTGGTTTTGAGGCACCAGTCAGCCGCCTTCGCTCGTTCTCCTGTCAGTAGAAGCAGTTCCGCCGGGTCACACAGGACCACGCGTGCAGGCCAGGAGCTGGACTTGGTTGTCAGAGGCTATATGAGACTCATCCCATTAGGGCATTTTTGAAATTGGAAGATTATCCTCAAAACCGCGACAAACTTGGGACCACGGTTAGTGGTATATCGTACATATTAGTTACGGTGGGATAACGATCTCGGATCAAAAATCATTCTGAGACTCAGTTTGATGGAAACACATGAATCACGGTCATTATATTTGAATTCACTATTCCATATTTGTGAAAATTGACCGATATGCAAAAAGTCCGTTTTAATAATCAAAGAGCAAGGAAGATAAAATCAATGGTTAATAATATTGGGTCATTTCAATGCCAGAGTTTTTGCAGATTAACAGTCTTGCAAAACTGTCTCGGTTATGTGCTCTGTATTGTTTTTGAAACAAACGATTTTAAATCAGTGCATGCATCGTGCTCAATATAGTAATCAGTAAAAAGCATCTGTAGTAGTCAACTGGCTGTTTGTTACATGACATCAGAATAATCTGAGTATGTCAATCAGTAGGTAGAATTCTATGGTGTGGAAGATGAATTACTAATTATTGTTTGTCAAAGTGGATTACATCTTCCAAAATTTTACCTCCATTTTTCACAGTTTGAAATATAACTGATTCCAAAAACAATGAACAAGAATAAAGCGATTTTAGTTAGCACCTTCTAATTAACTGAGGATAAAAAACAGAGCAGTTAATTTCTATCCAATTCACTGATAAAACATCAAACGTTTAGGTATGAAAATATGAATATCAGTGTCTTCAATGTATGTAATGTTTACCATTGTTGCATTGGTTTTAGACACATTACTCTTTAAAGTGAAGTGTTGAAAATTTATTCTGCCGGTTTACAAAACAGCGAGTACGGTGTCGTGCAGAATACACCAACATTGCTGCAATTTCAATCGCACTAAAATAAACCTTTTAAAGTAACAACCGTCATACCAAGGAATAGAAAAGCGGCATCTTTCGCACTCAATTCACAAGTTTCACCCCAGCAATTCGTGGAATATCAATATTTCCAAACCAATTCATTCATCAAGAACCACGTTTTCGAGCAACCATCGAAATTCACATTAAGAAATCCGTAAATACTCAAAGCCTCTCAATACAGTAAAGATGCTATCAGATGCTTTACTTGTGATTTAACTGAAATACACTGGATTGGTCATGCGAAGTAATCAGATGCCGTCACTATCATAAAACAGGTTGTTCGTTATCTTTTTCGTATCGAAAGGTCCACATGCTTACGACATGTCTCTATCGAAATAACCGTTCTTGTTACAGCATAGATTTGGCTTCTGTGTTCAAACAAAGGCTCAATTAGCAGTATTCACTGATGAGACTCTCTCTGTGTCGCACAATTTTTGTGTCTGGGTCACTTACCATCGATAACGAAAGTGTTAATCGCATTGTTTACCATTCTCTTTCATCAAATTCAAACCCCAAAAAAGAATTTACTTAAATTGTCAGTCCTCGATTACAATATATGAGGGACCGATAGTGTTTTAAGAATGCGAATAAATTTAAATATAAATGGTTAGGGCAGATTTTGGTTAACTTTTCACCTCTGACACAGACGCCTCGTATGACCAAGGTTTATAGTTTCGACAGGGAATATAATTAAGTGGTAGTCATCCCACCACCACTGATTTGACCTAACCGCTAAACAGGCTATAGTACACCAGCATTAGTGTTCGATTTGCCTACTAGCGTGTATCCACAGGAATCTAATACAAGTGAACACGGTCAAGGTCGGTTGGCACAGCGCCCACATGCGCAAAAGTACATAACTAACGGAGGAAAGTTCAAGCAATTTTTGAAGAAAAACAATAATCTAATTAACTACTACGTATTGGATGATCAACAAAAATTTCCCATCGCACCAGATTGTGGATATTTCTGCCCCATCCATGTTGATAACCGACAGCGGACCATCTTTGGCTCCGCCTCTGCATGTAGATGTTCACTATACGGTTTAATACCGCCTCTCATTATATCCACATTGTCTAGATCGACGCTGTGTCCCGTATCTTAAGCGTGCTCAGTCAAGGCGGGATTGATAATCTCTCACAACCCAGGGCTGTCTGTGCACTTGCTTTCGGCGTTCTTTTATTCCAGTGTGAATTTCCCTGGAAGTTTGGCCTATGTTAACATCCCATCACTCCTAACAGTTGATCTTGTAAAAGCTGTTCTCAACGCTAGATAAATTTGTCCTGTCCTTGTGATATTCTAGGATCGAACGAATAATATCCCCTTTTCTATAAGCTACGCGTAAGGCCACCTGGTTGAAGATTCTACGCATCACTTTAGATTTGCACTTTACATACGGTATATCGTCCGTCTTATCTAACCATCATCATTTGGCGTTTTACAAAATGTTTTGGATAACCTTGGTCTATAAAACTTTGACTCGCTTCACGGTGCGCCTGTTTTCGTCTACTTACGTCGCTGTATAGGTGTTCTCTCTTAGGAAAAATAGAACAAGCTTAGGACCTGAAGACCAATCATGGATAAGCGGAATTCTATCGTAATACAGCATCTGTATCGATAAGTTTCGATACACAGTATTTCTAATTTTCACTCTAGATTTTGTGCTAAACGCTACAAAACTGGAAGGTTGCCTTTGAGCGATTCCAATTTCTTTGTGACCGTAATTCGTGGGTCTATTTCATTTAAATGGTTGAGGAAGGCATCTAACTGATCCCACTTGATAATAGCAAATCTGTCATCCACATAAAGCCACCATAATTTTGACTTAAGCTCTTCAGTTATACCAGCTTTTTTCTCGAAATGCTCTATTTATATGTGCGAGGTACTGAAGTTATCGGTGAACCCATTGCCATCCCTTCGTTTCGTCTATATAATTGCTCATTAAATACGAAGTGGTTCGTTCTTAGGCAGATCGATTTACCGTTTATAATTTGCTGCACGCATAAGTTTGTTCGATCTGACAAACTTGCATTAGATTCCAATGCCCGTCATGCTAGTTGTAGCACACTTGGTGAACTAGACCAGCTTTTGGAAGCACTTCAGCATTAGTCACTCTGTCCATCCACCATATGTTCAAGATACGACGGATGCTTCGTAGATGAAAAGCATTCAACTTCCTTTCGTGTCTTTCGTGGGTGGTCCGGGTTTCACTGCCGTATAGTAAAGCATTTAGTACGCACGCGCTGTATACCATCATCTTTGTCTTTACAGTCAGCTTGCGGTTACCTCAAACACGAGAGTTTAATCGGTACAAAATGACAGCTGCTCTTCCAATCCGCTTATCAATCTACGTGTCTAGCGAGAGTTTATCCGCAATCGTTAAACCAAGATATGTGAAATGATGTACTGGTTGAAGCTGACAGTTTCCAACACTGATGATTGGTGGAGATACAGTCCCGTGACCAAGGACTTTGGTCTTGCTCATGCTGAATGTTAGACCAAAGTCTTTGCATACCGACGAAAAACAGTCCATTAGCGACTGTAGGTTCTCTTGGGAGTGAGCAATAACGGCTGCATCGTTAGCAAACAACAGGTAACGGATTATCGCATCCCGTACTTTGGTTTGTGCTCTCAACCGGTTCAGGTTGGAAAGCTTACCATCACTTCGCGTGCGTATGTAAATGCCTTCTGTTCTCGTCCTAAAAGCGTGCTTCAGAAGCAGAGCAAATAAAATGCCGAACAGCGTGGGAGCAAGAACACATCCTTTTGACGCCTCGGCGAATTGCAAATGCTTCTGAACTGCAACCGTTAAAATTGACTGAGCATTTCATGCCTGAGTGGAACGAAATAACGAGTCTGCGCAGTTTTGGGGGGCAGCCTATCAGATCAAGCATTTTAAAAGACCCTCCCTGCTGACGTAGTCGAATGCCTTTGTTAAATCAATATAAACAGCGTATAATGGCATACGCTGTTCCCGACATCTTTCTTGAAGTTGTCTCGGGGAGAAGATCATGTCAACGGTTGATCATCCCTTGCGGAAGCCACATTGAGATTCGGAGTAAATTCTATCAATCCATTCTGACATACTGACGTGCGGTCGTATTTTTGTTGCTCTGATACTTTTCCCGTTTCTTCGCCAAATCAACTCGGATTTTAACCGTTCAAAAACGTTTTGCTATACACTGACGAGAGCTATCGGAATTTATACGTTTTGATCTGTTCCGTCGATTAACAGCAAACTTACCGTTTCAACGTAAATATCTCGGTTTGCTCATGCGTGCAAATTTTCTCCCACAGTTAACTACCGTACGGTTTTTGCTTTCATTTCAAAGATCCCATCGAATTACACATTTTGATACGCCATTCTGTGCTCTACTTTGTGTGGTTACCGCGTTATCACGGATTATTCGCAAAATGACCAAATCAAGAATTAAAGTAACAAACGTGATACCAAGGAATAGAAAAGCGTTATCTTTCGCACTCAATTCACACGTTTCAACCCAGCAATTCGAGGAATATCAATATTTCCAAACCAATTCATTCATCAACAACCACGCTATCGAGCAACCATCGAAATTCACCTCAAGAAAACCGTGAATACTCAGAGCCTTTCAAAACACTAAAGATGCTATCAGATGGTATATTTGTGAGTTAACTGAAATAAAGTGGATTGGTCATGTGATGTAATCAGATGCCGTCGCTTTCATAAAACAGGGTGTTCGTTATCTTTTTCGTATCGAAAGATCCACCTGCTTATCACATGTCTCTATCGAAATAACCGTTCTTGTTGCAGCATAGCTCTGGCTTTTGTGTTCATATGCTCAAATATGCAGTATTCACTAATGAGACTCTCTCTGAGTCGGACCAATTTTGTGGGTCCAAGTCACTTACCATCATATACGAATGCTTTAATCGCTTTGTCTACCATTCTCTTTCATCAAATTCAAACTCAAAGAAAGAAATTACATATATTGTCAGTCTTCGATTGGCATATGTGAGGGACCGATAGTGTATTCAGAATGCGAATAAATTTGAGTTTAAATGGTTAGGGCAGATTTCGGTTAACGTTTCACTTCTGACAAAGACGCTTTGTATGACCACGTTTTATAGTTTCGACAGGGAACATGATTAAGTGGTAGTCATCCCACCACCACTGATTTGACCTAACCGCTAAACAGGCTATAGTACGCCAGCATTAGTGGTCGATTTGCCTACTAGCGTGTATCCACAGGAATCTAATACAAGTGAGCACGGTCAAGGTCGGTTGTCACAGCAGCCCACATGCGCAAAAGTACATAACTAACGGAGAAAGGTTTAGGCAATTTTTTGGAAAAACAAAAATCTGATTAACATCCTACGTATTGGGTGATCAACAACTATTTCCCATCGCACCAGATTGTGGATATTTCTGCCCCATCCACCTTATTAACCGACAGCGGACCAGCTTTGGCTCCGCCTCTGCATGTAGGTGTTGACTATAGGGATCAAAAATCATTCTGAGACTCGGTTTGCTCGGCTTTTTGATGAACGTGGCCGTATAAATATTAAATGTTTCAAAAATATGCTAAATGTCTATCGCAGATGATCTCATTTCATCGCCGATAGCTCTTACAAGAAAGACATCTTTAATTATTTTGCTTAGACCGTTGATTTTATCATCATCATCGAAATTCACCTTAAGAAAACCGTGAATACTCAAAGCCTCTCGAAACACTAAAGATGCTATCAGATGCTATACTTGTGATTTAACTGAAATAAAGTGTATTGGTCATATAAAGAAATCAGATGCCGTCGCTATCGCAAAACCGGGTGTTCGTTTTCTTTTTCGTATCGAAAGGTCCACAAGCTTGTCACATGTCTCTATCGAAATAACCGTTCATGATATAGCATAGATTTAGCTTCTGTGTTCAAACAAATTAACAATTATGGTGTAGATATTGCTGAGTTTTTCTCTGTCTGAAAAATTTCATGGCGGCTTTTGTCTTACTATCGAGCACAAAATTATTAATAGTTTAATCAACCATTTTTGACATTCACTCTATAGCACCAAATAGAATTTCTTTATTTTGTATTATGCAACAATGCAGTTTGCAAAAGTAAGTGATCACGAGGAAATTTGTGTTATCAGATTTGCAATCGTGAAATACATTTGCTGTATTCGGACAATTGATTTAAGCGGTCTTGTTTTGTGCATCCCTGTGCTCGCTTGAATGACGCGTTGAGACCAAGCATCTATGATCTACACAATCTCAGCATAAACTATCGAAGAGCAGAATAATTAATTAATTCATGGAATTTAAGAATTTTAGTTGCTCAATTTGACTAAAAATAACCTGTGTCGTGCCGTATTGTTAACTCGATTGTGTTAGAATAGCAATTGCGGATTACGCATAGGCAAATCTCCGGAACCATAACGGAAAACTCAGATACTGCCTCCAAGCACAACTTCGTCTGACATGTAAACTTAAACATACTGTTTGGGAAGGTAATAAATAAGTCAGGCCATTGAATGTCGACATCTTGCTCGTACGGAACATTCTAGTAAGTGGTAGACAAAACCTTGCAGGATAGTCAAACTTGCGTTGATCTGGGTAACAATTGATTGGTGTGTGTTTCATTTCACATCATGCACGTAATAAACGCGAACGGATATTACGTATGATGTTGTTGTTGGCCAGCTTCGGTCGATGTCGACCGTGGATGAACATCACGATCGCATTAATTTTCATACTCTAAAGCTGTTTGAATGAATAAGCAGTCCGATACGGGAGGAAAAGTCTCTCCTGCAGCGCTTGCAACGATGTCAGAACTCGGTGGTAGGGCGTCAGTTGCACCCCGGCGGCGTGATCTGCGTTCAGCAGCCAAGAGCTGTATCTGCTCCTCCCCAGATTGTAGACGACGCTTCACACAATGCGTACAATGTGAGCGGTCAAGAGCAAGTTATTCTCAACTCGCAGGGACAGTGCCAACGATTTCACATCTCCTTTGCATATGTCGGTGTACCGCAAGTCCGGTCTGCTAAATGGTCGACATCATTATTGCAACTCACCATACAGTAGATATTTCGGAATACGACCCTTGTGCTTTCTGCATGATGCAGTTCAATCACAAAATCCTCTATCGTATGGTTAACGATCGTGTTAAGGTGAAACCAGAAATTGCGTAGTTGACCACGTCAGCTGGACAAACAACAATGGTATCAGAAATTGATGAAGCATTCACCACGTTGCATTCATTCGTATTTAACCAAAGAGAATCAAACAAAAATAAAATCATTTCAACCGTATTTGCGATGAGTGAAATAAATGACACGTCGAAACGCGTCCTTAAAGCCTCACTTAGATTATTAAAAAGATGAATTTCCCCGAATTACTATAGTTCAGTTATATTTTGGATTTACTAAAGCATCACTCAAAGGATTATACACAATATTTTCCACTTAATTCCATAATAATCTTACATGTATGCTTACTTTGTTCGAACACCAAACGCATCTTCTGAAATACCAATTGCCACAACTCATTCGTTCCACAACACATGATTTTTTTTCATAGAGCTTTAATTTAAGTTGCAGTTATCCAATTTACCCTATGGTAACTTTGAATAAAAAGCCTTATTTGACTTTCAATTGTATCTTCTCGATACCACGACAAATGCTTATTTGTTTCACAAGCAGTGCCTTGATCAGATATGAAACTTCAAATATTTTTTCAAAATATTATTCCGCTTTCTAATAAAAATGCTAAGCAATCAGGTCAATTTTTTTTCATGTGGATAACTTAAAAGTAGAATATTTAGTGGCCACACGCCAAAATACTCAATCGGATTTCAAATTCACTATGCGGTTTTGCTTTGAAATGATACTGGCGTTTAAAAAGGGCAAGCTAGCATACTTTGGCCAATCCTTGTGTTACATATTTCTAATGGACTGTTACACATAATACTCGTACCCAGTATGGTGAGGTCTTGTGATCAAGGAAACCGAATGTATTCAATAGCGATAGCAGAAACAGCAAATTTTGTAGCAAGGTATCAGTAATATTTCATCATGTTCACTAAACTGGAACCCGATTCACAATACAAACATGGTGTTTTTTTGTTCAACTGACGGTTCAGCCAAACTGGTTCGCGTTTTGTCTCTTGTGCACGAAGTGCCTACGAATTTTCATGTTGAAAACAATAAACTGGAAAGTCACCAGTATTGATCAGTCCAATGAATCAACTGAAAACTCAGTTGTTACTATTTGTTGAGGTATAACGAAGTATTCCAAAAGATCTACTCTCAGGTGATTAAAATCACGAAGTCAACAACTGGGCAGAAAGCAGTTGCAGTACAATGAATATTACAAACAGATATGAAAGCTCTTGACATTGACCGTAATGCTTATAACGCTACCTTGTCTGTCAGGTAAAAATTAAGCATACTCTGAGGGAAGGTGATAATTAAGTCAAGTCATTGGAGGTAAACATCCGACCTGTACGCAAATTTCCACGACCGGTTTCGTGATATTTGCACTGATCCGCTAGCATCCTGTTCAAATTCTAAATAGCCGGTAAATGTAAAAAACATGTAGCCGGTGGTGGGATCTGTTTGTTTGATGTTCACGTTTAAGTGTTCAAAACCTGTCTACATTTCTTTGGCTCATGTGATTGAACAGGTTGGTCGTACCATCCTTATCCAAAAGTGGCATACAAGCGCAACTTGTTTATCATGTGTAGACGTTTCTCAAATATTAGTTTGATAACCGACTGCTATACCACAATGACTTTATGAAAGATTTTCCGCAATACTACATTTGTAAAATCTCAGTGCAAGTAGGTGATTGGCTAAAATGTTTTTAGTTAAATAACCAATGAACGAGACACCACGACGTATAAATTGGGCTGGGCTTCTGTAAATCATCATCAGGTAATTACAAAAATGACTTCACGTTTCCTGATATTCTTCGCGTTGATATCTTTGTTGGCAGCCATAATCAGTGCGATTATTGTATTGATATTGCTTAATATATTAATATATTATTTATATTATTATTATATAATATTAATATCGCTTTGGCACATTCTGCCAGCATAACATTGCTATATGTTTCACTGTTGAGTTGACGCGTTAAAGATGAAAACATTTTCATTTAATAGAGCAAATTTTCACCTTTAGATGTAATGAAAAATATTTGCTATTAAGATTGTGACGAAATTTCTTAACATAAACATTAACCATTATCTGAGTATATTTGGTTTAGAGTTTGCAATAAAGTCCTGTTGCTGGAAATTACGAAATTACCACTAAACATACGATACTTGATTTGGCGGAAATAATTTAGACAGGAAAGAAGTTCCGGTGACTGATTTGAGATCCACCAATACATATGCTTAAGTTTAATGCTCGTATTGGCAAACTTGTATCAACGAAAGCATCTTATGCGTGCTTCACCTATAAAAGACATATTATTCTATGTATTTAATCACGGAATGAAAATATTTTGAACTTGTCTTATTAGTGGATACATTGCTCATTGTAATATTAGTTATTGTGCGTCACCCTTTAATATTACACACGGGTAGTACGTTTACACACGTGAGTTGATCAAATTCTCATCATGATTGAAGTGGCGAATGAAATTTTGTTACTCCCAATATCTTATAATTTTGAAAAAATCAGCTGAAGTGTTTATCAATATTCGATCATAGATATACGTGATACAACCGTAATATTGTAGTATAGAATTTCTGCTAACAATCAGCAGTATTCCAAAATAAGACAAAACAAGCTTAAATAATTACATAGTATAATGCGCATATTCCAAGCACTTGCCGCAAAACTAGTATTACATTCCACATATTAAATTCCCCACTTGATTTCATTTCACAGCTTATGGATCATGTAAATGTGAGTTTGTCGATGCACCATTCGCGTCATAAAGGATGATATTGAATTTATCAACGTAATGATTCATGCTGATCTTTCACCATTTCAGTTAAGGACTTTACTTGTAAGTCATATTACATATACACACATCATTTTTACACAAACGTTTTAACAAGAATTTTGGTGTCTCTCCATTTTCAACATTTTATATCGTTCTATTTGACCCAGCGATTTGAGAAGCACTATCACTTTACCGCTCACATTAGGGGCATTGTGTCAGGCCTCTTCGCAAGCTAGGGAGTAGCAAATGCATAACTTGGCTGCTAAACGCAGATCACGCAGCCGGTGTAGAATTGTCGCTGTTCGAGCGAGTATTGACTATGAATGCAAGAGATGCAGGAAATGTTACTCCTCTAAAATCGGACTGTTAACAGATTCGAAAAGCTGTGTAACATGACAAAAATCATTCGATGTTGATGTAAATCCAATGTCGACATTTACTAAAGTAGGCTAACAATATCATACTGTTTGTGTTGCATTTTTTGCTCAAAATTGTTTACCTTTGTTTCCTAGTCACGTTGGAGTCAGCTGGATTATGTACGTACCGGTGCTTTCAGATTTCGCACAACTTTCTAGCCACTCACGCTGGCTTTGACTAATTTTTCTCTCATACGTATGATTTCAGTACATAAACGCATGACTTATGTGGTCGGTGGTGTGGCCAACCGTAAGTTCTACTTCGACCGACATCACTGTTATATTTATTGAATAATTTTGTTGCACATTAATATAATTACCTTTTTACGGTATAGATGTCCAACTATCTAAGTAAGTGGAAAATGTTGTCGTTTTTATGTTCCAATTACCCTTGCGCTACAACATGATGAATGCGTTAATAAATCGGTTAAAGTCATCTATAACATATTATTTTCACTCAAACACAATGCTGTACATGTATCGGGAAAATTCAAGCATCTTTAATCTCGTTTCGGAATTTCCATACTATTCATTGATCAGATACCAGAATCGAATAGTCACAGTGTCTAATTCAATCAAGCTTAGTTTCACCACAATTTTTTCTATCCTGAAACACTTATTACATTACAATTAAATCCACGTGTATATGAATGAAGTTAACAGATTGATCCTGATTCCAATCGCAATCGGTTTCGATATGTATCTTTACGTGATGCTGTGTAGAATGTAGAATATATAAATGCATCTGATATTCTTGATTCCTTTTCTAAACAACAATATACTATTTTCAGGAAGTTAAAATCTGTCATAAACAAATGTGAGTCTTTCCGTTCAAGCACAGATAAATTCCAGGAAGTCGTTTTGTTAATTGGTAGAAAAATGGTTGGAAAATGACTGTATAACGATCAACTAATTGTACACACGAAAGAGTACATAATGGAAGAAGTGTCACTTTAATTCGGTCAATGTTATTTCAGTATAGGTTGCTGACATTTAGATGATTATTTAGCTTTAAGACCAAACCACGGCACTGAGAACCAATGATCATGATCAAAAGCTTCATGAATAACCATCATTAGAGGAGACATTTTTAGAAACCGTCAAAGTTTCATTCATGTTCTGAGAAAATATTTGGAATAAATATTGATTAAAATCTTGATGCATTTACAATTAAAGTGTGGTTTAAATTTCTCGAATATACGTTGAGTTAAAATCGTTTCTCCATTCTCAGCCGTGTCAAATAGGATGTTATTCCATTTCGATTATTAACGTTCTCTTCCCAACTCATTGATAACCACTTTTGACCAAGCAATTATACATGAAAACGTAATTCCTTCATTCAGTTGGAATCGGTGAAACAGATTACGAAAGTGAGTTTCATTGTATTGAGATCCGATAAATATGACTCACTGTTGGGAGATTCAAACTATTGGCGAGACAATGATAGGTCCATAATACACCCCTTAAAAATAGCAACTTAGCATACTGTAACATATTATATTTCTAAAAATATGCTTGAGCTGATTTCAAACTACAACTAATCATTAATTATTTCTTATATTAATGACGCGTTTAATAGAATATGTAAATGGTCGTTGAATATTCTGTTTGCAATAAAATATTATTCATTTTTATAGTGTATCAAATATCGTAGCTATGTAAAAAATTGTATATATTTCGGTTGCCACGTAGGATAAGAGTAGCAACGCTACAGAAATTAGAAAAGTGATGTTAACGTAATTGAGTATAATTTCGTTGAATATTGCGCGGTATGATTGCTTGACGTCCTCTTTGTTCCACAGTGGAAATTAAGGAGCGCGGAAAACTCGGTGAGCATATGTGCATCTTGCAATTCAAAATTACAATCTCTTTTCGAATCTATTTCGTCAACTGATCGACATTTTAACAAATTTCGTTGCAGTCAAACTCACAAACATCGATAAAAAACTGGTGAGTCACTGACTAATGAAATAAGTCTACACTGTCAATTCTGTATTGAATTACTTAATGCAATATTTGTTGAACTTCGACACTTGTAATAAAAACGCATGACCAAGCAAGATTCCATAACGGATTGACAAATACCGTCCGTTTAGGCGCATTTCGTTATTGAAATGAAGTGAGCATGAAACTGCTCACATTCTATAATGGTAAATGAGGTTGCAGAGGGTGATCTATTCAGGAATATTATGTCAGCAGAAGAACACCTATAAACAATCAATTTACCTAAATCATGCAAAACGTTCTTAAACTTCAAAAATATTTCAATCCCAGTGAAAACTTGTCAAATGGTGAGTTAGTTTTTACTGTTTTCAAATACTTTTCAGAGAATACAATTATGCTTTTCTTTCATTTCAACACAACTTACAATCAGGGTTCATTGGTGTCCATGTAGTTATTGTTCACGCTATTTGCGATTTTTACTTGAACGGAGTTGGTGTTTTCGATTTCTCTGCAGGTGGAGAAAAACCGAAAGTCAGCTTCTGCTAATGCCGACGAAGAATGAATTGGGTGTCAATTTACTGTTGCTTGAATAAATCCGTTATGCACGAAAGAATCATTTTTGGTATAAGATCTGTGAAAAACTTTACTCGGGTGGCCATAAAAGTGGCCTTTCATATTTAACTGGGTGGATAATAATGTTTTGCTGATTGAAAGTGTGGATAATGCGTTTAAATAGGCGGTATGGTGTGTCGCAACCTTCTATTATCAAAAGTATGGCAGCATTCATAAAATTCGTAAGAAGTCAAGAAATTTAAAATCAGTTCTTGTTTATACAATACACATGAATCACGGTCATTATATTTGCATTAACCATTCTAAATTAGGGAAAATTGACTGATATACAAAAGATGGATTTTTCAATCAAATTGCGCGAAAGATAAAACCAATGTTTAATGGTATTGGGTTATTTCAATGCCAGAGTTTGTGCAGATTACGAGTCTTGCATAACTCACTCGGTCAGCTGCTATGTATTGTTTTGAAAATAAACGTTTTCAGATCAGTGCTCATGGTAATCAACAACCTTAAACTTAACGAAATAATTTATTTGGTACGTTGGATTTTACTTTACTTTACTGAGCATGATGAAAGCAATAGGATACAATGCTAACGAAGTGTTGTGAGCGCATTATGCATTTATTTCTATCAACAACATCTGTTGTAGGCAACTAGCTGTTGTTTACATGACATCAAAATAATCCGAGTATGGCAATCGGTGGGTACAATTCTATGGTGTTTAACGATTCTAGATAGACAAGTATATTTCGCTGTTTACTGTCAAATCTCTTCAGCAATGTTCGGTTGGAGCACTCGAAATTGACTCCACGAATTTCAAAGGTCGCACCCCTTGCCTCCACGGAAAAACCAATCCACTTTTCTGTCAGTTTGCCGATGACCATGTATGAGAACAATGTGCGAGGAGATGGGTTACTAATTTTTGTTTGTCAACGCGGATAGATGTTTCACCATTTTCCCTGCATTTTTCACATTTTGATATATAACTCAGTCAGAAAACAA
>JACCGJ010010750.1:0-12398 GCA_013407085.1 Atriophallophorus winterbourni | reverse complement strand
TGATAGAATGCAGAACGCTTTAGAGATACAAGGAATCAACCGAAAAAAATGGATTTTGGTAGGCAAGGAATAGGCAACGGTATACCTTCAAAATATTTCGATAAATTTTACAACTCATCAAATCGTTTCTGTTGTGTTGAGTAAGAGACTGATGTACTGCGCAACGTTGTAGGGTTGGCGCTCATTGCCAGTGAACCTACCGTCTCAACACTGTGGCAGAACGTCGTAGACGGATTCAGAACCGGAATTCTCACATAAATATAACATTGTGTGAAGTAGGTCAGCCAAATGTACGGTAAATATGTGAACTGATCCCATTAACGCGGACTGACGGGTTGATACATTGAGGGAGAAAAAGGCAGACTGAAATAAAATGTATAAGTATGACTTACACCCCCCGGTGAAAACAATTAGCCCGTAAACATTTTCAGACGGCAAGAACGAAACATTATCATTGGGATCTTTGGGATGACGTAACATATGATTTTGGTGTGAGGCGATTAACAGGTAAACATGGGTGCTAGTTTGTCTAGATCTGATGCGACATGGGTTTGTCACATTTTTCCCATTTTTCCAAAACATCTGTCAATTATAAATGCATATTTGCATGCTTCTCAGTAGCACAAATCAGGCATGGACAATAGAATCTAGATCAGCACATATGCGCAGTAGGTGTTCGCATTGTTGACCACCAATGTATTCGAAGTTCAAGAATTGTCTACTAAAGCAGAACAAACTAATTTCGTAACGGTCGATCATTCCTCTCCGTGCCGGGTGGCACATGAGGCGATGACAACTTCACGCCAGTGGTTCCGGTCTGTCGCTGCTTTCGTTGCCGTCTGCACCGTGAATCCTTATGCATGTAGTTCGCGTTCCAACGTCCTGCGCCAAGTTTCCTTGGGCCGTCCCCTTTTTCGTTTACCTTGTGGACGCCAGTGAATGGCTACCTTCGTATGCGAACTGGGATCCATCCTGCAGACATGACCGAACCACGAATCTGTTGTCTTCGTTTCCGTAGCAATGTAGGTTTTACGGGATAGGGTTGCTAGCCCTAAGCCCAACCCTCCTCCTTTCTCAAACGAGCTTGCGACCGTCCTTGGCGGAGTTTTCGTAACGGTCGATATTCCTAATTACTCAGGAGCAGGCTGTTCGTGATTTCGGAAAAATTCAAGTTTTTGAAATGGTATGAGATAGACTGCTTCACATATCTGCATAACTTGTTCGGCCATTAAAATGCAATCAAGAATTTTGCCAACTGCAGCTGTTAGGTCTAACTGAAACTCAAACGAATTAAAAAATCTTCACACAGAAGAATTCATTGCAACAGCGAAGTTCAGAATAGCGAAAGAGTGCGAAGCGTTTCGAGTCTAATAGATAGAAATTCCCAATGCATTACTTTCTGTGTAACCGAGAAATCGGTCAGGAGAAAATCGAATCAATCGTCAAAGATATCAGTCACGAATAAATTACCATTGTGTCTATCAAACGGTTGAGTTACGCGTCTAATCCCAGCAAGTTATTGACAAGACAATGAGTTAGATGCGTACGGTGATATTGAACCAAATAATTATGCAATAAACATAGCAAACATCAATTAGTTTGCTTCGTACTTAATGAAACAACACGAATGTTCAGCAGTTACAGTGGCCATGAGGTAAGAGAACTTCAAAAAGCACGGACACGGCAAAATAAAGATAACACAAGAATGCACCCCAAAACTAATAAACTCAATTAGTTCAGTAAAACAAGCATGGTGAATAGTGTACAAAAATACAAGCGGTTTTCATAATTTGCATGCCAGTAAAATCAATCCAATTGTTCATCTTACAGTCCAATTGTAGAAAAACTACTGCCAATCTGCCGAAACGTCTTAGTTGACGGACCCATATCCTCAGGTATCCTCAACATTCATGTATCAACTGAGGCCAATTTTCGACGCGCAATTTTGAACGAATTACGAGATACCGGGAATTGTTGTGAACCTTCTGTCCCGAAACTTTTGTTTACGACATTTGTTAGTAAACTGGATCACATGTGTAAATTATCAACCAAGACGGAAAAGAAACATCGTTCAGTAGACAAATTGATGTCGGGACCTGTTCTTCAATTTGTTTTAAATTATTTGGTGAAATTTTTGTAATTGCTGAAAAGCTACCTTTTATATGAGCTCTTTAGATCGCCTGGTATTTTTATCTAAACGATACGTCCCATATGCTTCCATTGACACCGATAACCTCACGTTGGTCGGCTGAACTATTTGGACGAGAAGAAATTGTCACAAATAGTGTGTGATATCTCATTTAGTTGTTGTTATGAAACCAACGCGTCTTTGCGAGTATACGCTGTTGTTTGATATTGCGCCTCAAACTAATCAGTACGCGCTACCAAATAGTTATAATTCCTTGCAAAATGAATGTCGGTAATTCTTTGGGGATCGACTTTCCGAATACATACCTACAACACGATTTTCGGAACTACTATAAATTATCGTTGACTGTGATGTTGTTGGCACTTTCGGTGTTGGTCGACCATGGATGTAAATTGCACCCTACTTGTTTAGAAGAAACTTCGCTTTTAACAAAGATGCACCATCCTAGAATTAGGACTTTCAGTCTGAGTAACATGATTAATTCGCACTTCGCTGGCCACGCCACGGAACTGTCTGGAATATGTCTTAGGTCGTCAATGTTTTCTCGGCTTTAGTTCACACATGAACTGCTAAAAGTGCAGGGACAGGAGGACCAATGATTTTGTTTCCCTCATACCCCGAGCATACAATGTACAACCTGTTACGAACGCGTAACCGCGTGCGTGATCTAACACCGCTAGAATAGTACAACGTTGAATAGTTTTCAAAATACAGTGGATTATTGTATTTACCTGGTCTTTGAAATGCACTAATGTCTCCTCACCTTTGGTGAGGGGAGTTTTTGCTCTACATTCCAGGAAACCATCCTACCAGAAGAAATCTGTGAACTTATTTTGTTTGAAGTGGTGGGCGCTCTTTTTGGCATACCACCGGAAGAAATCTGGACGCTCCATTGGCGACTCTGCCACATATCGTCCTGTGCAAACTGAACTGAGCTGAACTGAACTATTGAAAATTAATCTGACTGCCTTAAAGTTATACAACAGTATGGAAACGATAGTGTTGCGTGAGTGGTGGAAATGTGTGGAACTGATTAATTCATGTTCGCATGTGCTTGCGGCGATTGCCATAATGCCATAATGCCATAACGTCATTACTCATAAAAAACACAATTAAGTGCATCTATACGAACGCAAACAGCCTGATCAATAAGCTGCACGAACTCTCCGAGATTTGTGATGAAACGAACCCAGACATAGTTGCCATAACAGAAACGTGGTTCACTACCTCGTTTTCTGATCTAGAACTCTCAATACCAAGCATGACTTTATTTCGACGTGACCGTTTGAGTGATGGCGGAGGAGCAGCACTCTACTGCAAACAATCATTTATTTGCAGAGTTATAAATGACCAAAATCTGGATATACCCGACACGCTTTGGTGTTCTATAACTCTTACTTCTGGTGACCAGTGCGTTATTGGAGTGATTTACCGTTCTCCAACCGCGAACCTCGACCTGAACAATAAACTGATTACTGCTTTGCAATATGTAACAACGCAATATAACACTCAAATTTTGATAATGGGAGACTTCAACCTTCCTCAGCTATATAACCGTGATGATCATCCACCAGAGACATTTGAACACGAACTTCGAGCAGTCTTGGATTACACACCCCTCTATTACCACGTTAAAGGATTTACTCGTATGAGGGGAGCTGACAGGCCGTCTACCTTGGACTTGATACTTACATCTGATCCTACCGCTGTAGAAACTATCATCTATAAACCGCCGATCGGACGGAGCGACCACGTTGTCCTAGAATTCGACTACGTTTGTAGTGCTAGGCGCAAATTTGACGGAATGAAATGCTTCAGAAAGGTAAACTACCGTACCCTTTGTGCAGAGCTTCAAAGCATTAGTCTCATACAGTTGGATTACTCCGATTCAGACAGCCATTGGCGCTCTCTCCTACAACACCTGAAACTTATATTAGAGAAACATTCAAACCTCGTCCCGAAGAAAAATCCTCGACGTAACAAATTTAAGCTACGTAGCAGGACCAAAAAGTGGATGAAACAAAGGGCAGTAGCGTGGGAGTTTCAAAAGGCTACCAACACAGCTGATTCTTGGGCACAATTTACACGACTGAGAAACAAAGTTATCAGCTTAATTCGAGATGATAAACAAGAGTTCCAATCGCAATTGATTACTCAGATGCCCCAGAATCCGAAGCTCTTGTATAGACTTGTAAACGTTAGAACAAATATTAAACCAGGAGTCTTTGCCCTGAAAACTTCGTCCGGCTTCACAGAATCCGTTGAACAAACCGCTGATTTGTTAGCAGACTTTTATGCTGGAGTATTTGCACCGAAATCCGCAGAGCACGAACAGGAACCAAGCATTCGATATGATCGTCCCACTCTGAGTGAAATAATAATTAATCCGATGGTGGTTGCGCAGCACTTAAGAAAGTTAAACGCAAAGAAATCTCCGGGACCAGACGAAATTTCACCGAAGCTCCTCAAAAGCTGTCATGCGCAGCTCTTGGGACCTTTATCTCGTCTGTTTAGCGAATTGCTTCAAGTTGGAATGGTACCAATTGATTGGAAGCTGGGAATAATTACACCAATTTACAAAAGTGGATGCCGTTCTGAAGTAAAAAATTACAGGCCTGTGACATTGCTGTCTTCGGTTTCGAAGGTTTTTGAGCTCATAATCACTGCAGAAGTAGTGCGCCACCTGGAATCGAACGGACTCTTGACAATTGCCCAGCACGGATTTCGCAGAAACCGCTCTTGTCTAACTAATTTGCTGACATGTTTGGACGACTGGACTAGTGTAGTGGACGCCGGAGGCAGTATTCATGCATGCTACTTTGACATTTCTAAAGCTTTTGACAGAGTTGATCACAACTTACTGCTGAACAAGCTAAAGAAACACGGTATTGCTGGAGGACTGTATGACTTGCTGCGAGACTATCTCAGCAAAAGACATATACGGGTTCGAGTTGACGGTATACTATCGAAGGAAATCGACGTCACTAGCGGGGTTCCACAGGGATCCGTGCTCGGACCGATACTGTTTCTGATCTATATGAATGACCTGCCAACACCACGCGGCAGTAAGATGGTTCTGTTCGCAGATGACATAAAAATATGGAAAAAAATCAGCACTGCCGAGGATTGCAGTGTGCTTCAAAGTGAGTTGGATGCTGTGCAAATGTGGTTATCTGAAAATAACCTACCGCTAAACATGCAGAAGTCTCAAATCATGCACATTGGTCGTGTGCTAAGCTTTTCTCATTCATACAAGATTGGCAGCATTATCCTGGAGTACACCAAACAAGAAAAAGACCTGGGTGTCTGGATTTGCGGTAGCCTGAAAAATGGTCTACAATGCGAAGCCGTTTACAAACGCGCGTCTCGGATGCTCGGTGTGTTAAGGCGGATATTCGGACGTTTTTTCCCAGAGATGTTTTTCTCTGATGATGAACACGTACATACACCCGCTTACTGATTACGCTTCACAAGCCTGGACTCCATGGCTTCAAAAAGACATTTCACTATTGGATCGCATACACCACAGGGCCTCAAAGTTGGTCATTGGGCTCGAAAACCTACCATTCGCTGACCGACTAAGTAAACTGAAGCTGACGACGCTTGCACAAAGGAGACTGCGAGCCGACCTCCTCCTCACATTCAAAATCCTTAACAGTGTTTCCCACCCTTTGGATATACTATTTCACCGACGAACATCCAGCAACAACCGCGGTCACAACTGCAAGTTGGAAACACCCCACTCCAATCAGAACTGTCGCAGGTATTTTTATTCTGTGCGTATTTGTTTCGCTTGGAATTCCCTGCCAGCCGATTTGGTAAGCTCAAACACTTTTTCTATATTTAAATTAAAACTAGACGATTTCCCGAGAGCCAATCCAAATTATGCCCCGAACTATTTATAATCTATCGTTACCAGAATTATTTTGATTTTGACATTTTTCTACACACATATACACATATACACTTGTACCTATAGTTCAAATGCATGGTTATTGTGAAGTAATTGCTTTTTCAACCATAAATTCTTGAATCTTGAATCTTGAATGTGTAGTGATTCGCCATCACTTTATAAGTGCTATTTACTTCGTTTGATTCTGCAACGAATCGTTTTATCTAACGAGACGTAACATTTAGCAGTGATATATAAATGTTTTGCGACTGATGAGCACATTTGTTCTGCGTTAACAATTGAACTTCAGCGTGTACTAAAAGGTTTGGTTGTTGTCGGCCTCCTTCGGTGAATCATGGAGGTACATTATATGCACATGAAGTTACCATGCTCGAAAGCTTTTTAAATGACGAAAAAGTACGATTTGGAGATCTCTACCGCGATCACAGCGTTAACCGGTACTCAGACAAAGGATGTCAGTTGCACGCTGGCGGTGTTATCTACGATTTGCAACCGAGTGCTATTCCTCCGCTTGCAGACGACGCTTTACACAGTAACTTCAAATTTAGCGGTCAAGAATACGTTCTTCCGAATGTTCAATGTCAAGAGCCATCTAATATCTTTTACAAACGTATTTGTACTGCGCGCGCTACCCATAAATTAATCGACTTCCTAATTTCAAATCGCAATAGTGTAAATCTTTTGGAATACGATATTTAACACTCGATAAAATCTTTTAATAAAAAACTAGGAATGTTGCTCTATTCTTTCCTGTTTAAGTAAATATATATTGTCATTATCTTTAGCCCGATTATCACTTCAGTACGAAATGTTCATATATAAATTTGATGCAATTATATCATCATCAAATGATGAAGAGACAAGACAGGTTAATATTTTAAATCGACAAATCAACTGAAAAAATTGAGTACAGAGTAAAGTGGATGAACCGCATGAACCACGATTGAAACCTGATTGGACATATCCACGGAAGGAATATCTTTTTTGTACATTCTAGTAACACCAACTGTGTTCTATCAGATTACAACACAACCAATGCACAGAATAGCAATGACACTGCAAACTATTGTACTCATTGGTTCTTCCAGCAATGGAGATTGTAAAAACATTTTCAATTAAATGCAAAGAAATTTGAGTGCAATCGGTTAGAGTACTTTTTGATTAATAGTTCACTTCTGACACAGAAGCTTCGTCAGACCAAGGGTGATAGTCAGGACAGGGAACATGAATAATTAGTAGTCAACCCACCAACACCTATATTACCTTACCGCTAAACAGCCTATAGTACGCCTACAGTGTCACGTCTCGTGGGAATGACCTGGATCAGTGGTCGATTTTCCTCACAGTGTATCCATGTCAATCGGATACAGGTGAACACGGTCAAGGTCAGTCGACACAGCGGCCCACATACGTAAAAGTACATAACTATCGTGGCTAAGGCTATTTTTGAAGAGAAACAAAAATCTAATCAACTAGTAGTTATAAGGTGAATAAAAACTATTTACTTTCGCATCGGTGCCGAGCGCCAGGTTTTGGAGATTTCGTCCCCATCAACCTTACTGACTGCCATTCGACCCTTCTTGGCAATTTTGACCGACTCCGCAAGTAGGCTTTCGTTGTACGGTTTAATACCGCGTCTCAATAATAATAATATAATGTTAAAATAATTATAAGAAGTCTTCCCTATGTAAACACCCGAACAGTCCTTACAGTTGATTCTGTAGATGCTGTTCGTAATGCTAGATAACGGTGTCCTATCCTTGAGGTGCATCAGAACCGAACGATAGTTTTCACTTTCTTATAATTTACGCGTATGGGGTACAATTATCCGAGGGCCCTTATCAAAGGATGGATAATGGTAAAAGGTAATGAATAACTTCAAAAACTCTAGGTATTTGTGTGGCGTTAAAGAGAGTTTGGAAAAGGGTTGTGGTATAAACTGTATCCCAAGTCTACACTAAATCCTAGGTTCTATGGCCTACCTAGAATACATAAAGAAGGCATTCCTGTAAGACCTATCGTCGACGGTATCGAATCACCTGCGCACGAGTAGGCTAGACATTTGGTTATTTATTGAAACCTTTAGTCGGCATTGCAGCCTCGTTCATCAAGAACGCATGTGACTTTGCAGCCCGCCTAAAGTCGCTAACAAAGGATGACGATGAAATAATGGTTAGCTGCCAGGTACAAGGCAATGCAAACCTTGATTCACACGAAAGACAAGCATGAGGGCCCTCGAATAAGTGTACCCCATACGCGAAAATTATGAGAAAGGGAAAACTATACGTTCGAATTGGTCCTCAATTCCGTTCACACACTATTTTTACAATTCATGTAATGCGAGAGGTGAACATGTCAACAATAAACAAATACAATGTTGTTGATGTTGGTTTCCTACGGATGATGTCGACCATGGGTGTACATCACATAAACGTTTTACGTTGCACTTTGTTTCATATGACTATTCGGTTTTATTCGTGAAGAACAATCGCTCTCGCAGAGACAAAAGTGATATTTCGCACTTGGTCAAACGAAGATGACTTATGCTGACAGTTTGATTTGCGCTCTACAGCGGAGAGCAGTGACAGCACTTAACTAGATTCTCAATGACACTGTACAGTGTCCTAACTTAAATAATTTACAAAATCGGCTTCTTAGTTTTGAAAATTAATTTATTATCTAACCACACATCATGCATTAAGTAAATTCTGTGAATGATTTGGTCATGACGACACTGAAGTTATTCAGATGAAAATAAGGACACAAGTCTTGGATATATCTAATCGTATTTTATTATATAAAAGTGATATTGAAAATGTGGAATGTAGTTTGGAAGCTATCCGTAGTGAAAGAGAAATTGCTAAGAATTTACCGAGCCAATGACATGGCGCTTAAATCAGCAATAATACGTTCTAGTTGATTTAGTATTCGTTCGTGAACCTGAGGATTCGAATGTACGCCCAGCATGCGAGGTAGCCAATAGCTGTCGATCGAAATGAATCGTTGTGATTGTGGACAGCTTTCAATTGATTGCGTCATCCAATACAAAATACAATAAGAAACAATAACCAAACCGGTAGGAACATGAGAACTTCTGATGAGCAAGAGGACAGCGCCTCATACAGGCGAACAAGTGAAGCTAATTCCGAGTACATGATTTGGAGCTCGTTCAGCTGATGAACAACTGAAATGCAGAACTGTGAACATGAAGGATTTCTCGAACAGACGATTTTAGCTTGATCACCGATACTCGTGTAACACTTGCATAAATTATCTAGGATAGATTCCAACTGATCTGTACGATCTAGGAAGCCTTTCACGTGTTCAAATGTTACGAGAAAACAAGAAAGAAAAGCCAGCAACATTGAATTGTCCCGTAGCGAATAGCTTTGTTGACATGATGTATTTCGGAGACAGAGACTCAACACGATCAGAATCGGTCGCATATGATTCGGATATTTTTCAACACATGTGATATCCACTTTGAGCGAGTCACGAAGGAAATTGAGTAAATTATTCTGACCGGAAATGATGTTCATCTTGATGTCGGGCAAGTTGATATTGAAAGTACCAAGCTCCATTCCTTCACGTCGATTCTCTACAGGCCTACCATCATTCAAACCACATAATTTGTTTGCATTCCCCAGCCGAAGTTCCATTTGAATCAACAAACTGTAGAATACAGCACGCAGGGATACCGACACGTTGTAAATGGAATTTTGTTGCTCTATGTCTTCGAACAAAACGCGCAACGATGTGCCGCCACGAACGTAAATCGCATCCAGTAAATATATACTAATATTCCCTTTACGAAACTGTTCCAAAACAAGAGAAGACCATCCGTAAAATAGCTCATTTCTGCTTTGTGTTGCGACTACCTCACCCGACAATACCTGGCATATTTTCTTTGCAGCGTTTTCAATTGAATCCATTTCGTCACATTTTGGCATTGTCGTAGAGTTTCGTGGTAAGCGCGGAACATGCTTGTCACTCACCCCGAATTTGCTCGGCACTATTTTCATTAAATTACACAACTCATAGCCAGAAGCATTAGGGTTAACAAGATAGGTTTTCACACAACCAATGATCTCATTAACAACAGTTTCGAGTGCTACATTGCGATATAACTGCAGCAAAGCACGAACACAGCGGAATGTGTCCGAACCAAAGTTACTCAACCACTTAACAACACCGCGAATATCTTTAGGTCCGCAGTGATTTCGGGTCGGACTGACATTCGTGATCGGTGATGTCATATCGTTACCAATCATGACTGCGATAAGTGGAAGCAGCGAAGGGTTGAACGAACTGAACGAACATTTCGTTGCTGAAAACAGCTGGCCGGTCATAGAGAAACATTTGTCATATGTTTGTCCCTTACAATAATTACATAAACCTTCTCGACACCTTGGTGTAGCATCAAGGGTATCCAACAATATGAACTGCAGATTTGTTTCGGAATCAACTGATCGGAACAGATAGAAATCGGAATCGTTACTCAACACGGGACAATCCAGGAACATGGCCAACTCAGCCGTCGATCTGTCTGCTTCTCCATCACAAGTCAAATGCGGCACTTTGTATTCGATCAATATTTGAATGACTGTTTCGTACATCGAAGAAGGGAAAATATCAGGAAGCGGTCGATAATGTTCGACATCCGACGGTCTAATCAGGCGCACTTGATTAAGAAAGCGATTCAGGGATTTAACACATTCTCTGTCCTTTTTGAGTAGATTTCCAAGTTTGGTGCCCTATTGAAATAAAAAGGGGACAGGGATTGATGGAAACGTCTTAACAGTTTAACTTCGCAGTAAATCGTGGCGTGAGTGTGATTTGCCTGAGAATAATCGATTTTTCACTACCTAACTGGCCATGAATGATTGAGTAATATATCATTTTGTTATCTAGTAGAGAATAGGAATCTTAACACTTAAACGTAGAAAAAATGAATGGTATATAAAGATTTCACGTATTGCAAAGCGCTTTTTCTCTGATATAACTGACGCAACACTTGCGAGTACTGATAGGTGTCGCTCAGTCCGTATATTGTGTGAATACGAAATAAATTTCGTCGAAATGTATGTTGAACTAACCTCTTTTGAATAGCACCCATCGAAGAGAAATATTGGTGAGATGCGACACTTGCGCAATCGCTTCAGGAAGTCACGAACGTAAAGGTTAAAATCCATGTACTCGCCACCATAAAGTTTGGTAAATCTAGATTTTCGGTAAAGGTAATAGATGAAATTCCACGCATCGATCACCACTCGGGTGTTGTGCAATTCGAATGACGAGAAATTGTTTGGATCTTGTTGGAGGTATGTGGATAAACCTTTGACACCCATAATGAGCTAAAACTGATAAACACGAAATGGTTATTATATTTAAGGAGCTCAAAAGTCCAACATAATATAGAGGATGTTAATTGTAATAACTCGGAATGCTAAGCAAGAGCTTTTGTAAGATATGCACGACATTGCACCCCGGTGAATGTCGATGTGGAACTTGAAGGGGTTCGTTGAATCACTCCGTAATCGCATTCGATAAAACAAAAGATAACGGAATTTGTTTAGTCCGGTGATCGATAATTCTACCGTTTCTGCAAAACAGACAAATCAACAATGAAGAGTCATATCATACGTTTTCAAAACTAGTTCCTTATTGCTTGGTGACTGCCAGCAATTTGCCACCATAGGGAACAAGAGCCAATGAAGACATTTGCCTCAGCGTGAAAAGGATAAAGAGATATAAATAATGCACACGATAAATTCACATGAAATAATGTGTGTAGATTTACATACTGTCACTAACTCATAACAAAATATAGATTACAATAATAATATAATTAATAGTACAATGTACAAAGTAGTGTATAGCATACATACAACTTAATTGTAATATGTACGAATATACAGGAACCAGATGATTCAAGATTTGAGGGATCGGAAGCAAGAAGACCTTAAGGCGCGGTTTAACCTGTGCACAATTAAGAAAATGAATCATCATTCAATCGACTTACGAGAAATCGGGATTCGCTACACCAAGACAAATCACAACTGAAAACACTGAAAGGGACTTAGTAGATATACTGTTAAACGCATATACACCACAAAGTAGCTCTATTCAAAGTTACGCGTCTACTTTGAATTACTGAGATATTCCACGGTGCGAGAGACACGGCAATACGACTGAATCTGGAATCCAGTCTCATTTAACTTAAGGTACCGGTATATATCGGTATATATCTACGAATTACAAGGACACTGGTCCAAACCCACTGAAAGTGATCCTTTTAAACAGCACAATGCCAATAAAAAGATGTACAGGGATTCA
>JACCGJ010010749.1:0-25181 GCA_013407085.1 Atriophallophorus winterbourni | reverse complement strand
TTGGATGCTGGTTAATCCGCAAGCTACAGATCCTATCTTTGTTTTATTGCATGTGTGTTGAAAGAACCTTTGGTTATCCACGTTCTATCCATTCATCATCCATTTATTATCAGTGATTAATTTCGCGCGAATCATTTGATTGCACGGTTTTTTAATTTTAAAATGAAAATTTCCCTAATATTTGAGAAAATTTTCGCATCCTATGGTTGTCACATCATGGCGGAACCATGCCGCCGCGTGCGTGACATTTCTCGGTAGTGAGCGGCCTGCCGAAAAAACGCTGGAGTCTCACTGCCATTTCTTATTTCCCCCTCCATATCTGTCTAGCCTGGGCACCTGACAGTATTCAGCCCACGTGCAGTATCTGACTGTGCGTCACTTTGCCTGGATCAGGCTTGTGCTTTCATACATTCCGTGTCCCATATGTAATAACTTATTAAACTTTACCGCAATCTTGCTTCTTGAAATGTGATGGCACACATGGCCACAGTCTCTAAAGGGCCTAACAACCAAATTGAGTGTAATTTGACCGGTCCATCTCTATGGTTTACGTGATCCGACATTTCGTTTCATTAACGGTCTTGCTGTGGGTGCCTTGAATGTATAATCAATGCTCCGGATTACCAACTGGGAGAAAACCTTCATATGCTAAATGAAAGTGAAACTTGCTGGAGAAATGTCATGTTGGTATACCTGTAATCGTTCGTAAATGTTGCGTGAATTCACGTTTTAGTCTCAGGAAAGTATCGTACAGTCGCGTAGTATGCACGTGATCCAAGGTACTGTTTGGCCTGGAGAGATGTATCATGAATATTGGCATTGACAATCAACTCAACACTGTGTCGTCTTTTCACACGAGTAGCTGTGCGCGATTGCAGTTCATCCGGCGCTACGGCCCCCTGGTTGTTGCATGGTACATGTTTACTTGCCGTCGTTGCTGTTGATGTGATTAAGCTTTCCGAATTTGTAACAACCCCCTACTGCTTTGTGTATTATCCTTCTAACTTCTAACTCTACCATTCCATCAGGATTTTCGATCGCCGCACGCTTTCGCCTCGAACCCCAGCGTCCGGCTTTTTGCATTGTTTCGGTGTTGAACATTTACGAGGGAGGCCGGATTCGTTACTGAATCTCGACTCTCCAACCTCCATTGACTCGGACGATGAAGGACAGTCTGCAGACGGTGATTTGGTCAGTTCCCAAGACGAGGACGAGGACGCTGGTACTTCATTGTCATCACGGATTGGAGATCGCCTGAGATCGGTACTGAATCGATTACGAGAACGCTCAACCTTCCACGACCGTGCCAGCCCGTCAAACGTGTTCAAACGAGAGTTGTCACGTTACAGCATCACTTCGGCTGTCTATACGAATCAAGGTGACGGTAAGGCTTTGAAAGGATAATATGCTGTTCGCATAAATCGTCATATTCCACTTTGGCTCTCCAAATCTGTTCAAGACAATAATTAGCCGTGTATTTGTACGAGATTTAAGTAAGAATGCGGTAGTTTATTTGTTAGAAACACCCATTTCTAATCAATAGTCCCACTGAACGCGTAAATTTTCTCTCGTAGTGAATTCCTACATGTGTGGACGTTTGCTGAATTATCGACGAAACGTGGTGATACACGCGTGTGGGCATCATAAAAAAGCTTCTTCATCATCAAAGACACCGGTAGCACGTGCCGAATTCTTAACTGCCACATAACCATGAAAAAGTAAAATCCTAAAAGATGGGGAAGGGTGGGACTAAATTGCTACGGCTTCTATAGAAGAGTGAGCACAAACAAACTGGGAAGAGGTGCCTACACCTCGAATGGAACATACATTCAAACAAGTTTCGTGAACGAGTGGAGCGACATCAGCACGGCAGCTTCCTTGCGGCTTTCACTGTCATGCATCATAATAAGCTTGACAACATCCAAGTTAAACAAACATTCCAAGAATATGCTTAGTGCAAGACCGCCATTAAACACGGTTTCGGCACATATCCTGAAGCGTAACTGGTCATTGCGATATCTGATCGCGGGGACACCAGCCTGGAAGACGCGCTGCGCCTACTTTGGAAAGGTTACTAGTAAGGGTTTTTGACTACTCCTTTGGCATGTGACGGTTTGGCCACCCCGAGATTTAGGCCAATCAGGATGTGGCATCGCAAAAAGAATCCTTTTCGGAAGTCGATGGTCCGGCATCCGTAAAACGTGACCCAGCCAGCGTAACCTATGCAGGTTGATCTGCTTCTCTATATCAACAACATTACTACCGAACAACTTATTTCGGAAAGCTTCACTAGCAATACACCGTATACTTCGTTGTCAGCTTTTGAAGCTGGTTATCCGATAAACATGTAAATGTATCATTCGCTTAGCCCACATCTGCGTCTAGTAATCTGTGCGAAGTTTTTTTGGGTGGCTACTTTGCATGTATGACAGGTTGTTCTATTTGATTCGGTTTGGGTATACTTTCATTATCATCGGTGATACCATTACAGTGGTACAGATACTGAATGTCTAGCTGGCATATTGCCACGACAAATAATTTGGGAACAGTGAACGTTGACGGAATCTATAGATAAATAAGCACAATCGAATTGGTATGTTTTGCCTACGCTTCGAATGGAACATGGATTCACACAGGTTTCATGAACGAGTAAAGCTTTCGGTCGATAGCGTGCTCTATCGATTGTACCCATTATAATTGAGGATTGGCTGCATCTCCCTTGACTTCACCACTGTGATCCTGGAAGAGATCGCTGCGTTGCATCGTCTATCCGTGCTGATATGTCACGTAATTACGTCAGAAGAGTGTGGTACCTAATGTACTGTGGACTTTGATGTGTATTCAACTCACCCACGTCTGGGTGTTGAACATCATCATAGACAGCATTACACCGATATCAATTACCGAGTGCCTAACTGCCATGCGAAGATGATATGTTTTTATAATCCGAAAAGAAGTTGAAGGATTGGACCTAAAAATCTACTTAGCCTGTATAAGATTAGCATAGGCACACTGGGATGAGGTGCATACACCTCGAAGCAAACATGCATTCAAGCAAGGTGTGGTATGGTATGAAAGCACAAGCCTGATCCAGGCAAGGTGTCGCACAGTCAGAGACTTAACGTGGGCTGATATGCTGTCAGGTTGCCCAGACCTAGACAGATATGTCAAAAGAAATAGAAAGAAAGCAATGTGTTGCTAACGAGACACCGGTATGACAGCTTCCTTGCGGCCTTCACTGTCACGCATCATAAGAAGCTTTCCTCGCCACTTCACTTGACAACATACAAGGCTAATCAAACACTCCAAGAAGATTACCACTGAACACGATTTTTGCTGATACCGTTGTTGGCCAGACAACATTAATATATCGGGCAGCAAGGTAAATGCCGTGGCTTTCTCTGCTACTCATCATTGCAAGTTTTACAGCTATTTTTGTAATACACGCTAATAAATGGCTTACAGCGGGGGTCCCACTGAATATGCTATCAAAACAAATCCTTATTTATAATGCTCATCCCCGATCTCATATACTCTGGTTTATAGTTTAAAACATGTCTCGTTGGGCTCTTTCATTAGTTATCTCATATCGTGGTTTGGATACCTCCGTTTCTAAACCCTGCGTGAAGTAGCGTTTATAAAGTAAATCTTTTTCTCCCCATCCGGCCAATCGCCTGCAATAAACGATGTAGCTAACGTAGCATACGCATATTGATCTGTCTTTCTATGTCAATGACACGGGTGAAAACCCTATCATCCACGAAGTCGTAATCACACGCGCTTGATTGAGTTCTACGTGTCACTGCTTTTGTTTCTAGGATATGGTGCTTCCACTGCCTATAAGTGCATGTTGTTGATGATTTGGCATTGGGTGTATTCAGTTTTTGATCGTTTTGACATGTGATTGACATGTTTTCGTTTTCGTTTACTGATAGTGCACCTCGTGACTACTACGAATTTTACCTGGACCTGTTGAGCACTTGTCACAGACAAGGTCCTTTCTAATTTGATTATCGAGCGGACTCTGTTATTGCAGTACCACTAGTTCAGTTGTTCAGAAATTATGTTGAGTTGTCTCCAACATGTCGAGCATTGCTTTATCCATGCTATGGATAAAAATTAATTTATTAACACCAAGGAATAATTGCTAGATGGAAACGAATACCAGGACGGCACCGTGCTAAACGAAGCCCGCTTTTAAGGGTTGTGGAGATTTCGTTCTTTATGTTTTGAGACTACTCATCAGTACTAAGTTCTTCGAATTTATCACAACGGTCCACGTTGAAAACACTGGACTGGAGTTTCGCTCATATTTGAGCTCATCATCGGATTCGAACCCCGGACTATCCTTATATCACGCCTAACAACCGTTTGACCGATCGCGGTCAAGCCTTCATGAATGTTTCTCCAGACTGGCACATTTGAGTGGCGTCGTTTGCCCGACCAATCGAGAAGGTGCCAGCAACATCTGTTGTGGTCTTTCAACCCCGTCTTTCAAACTTCGCGGCTTCGTATCAAGCGCGGTGTAGATTCTGGAAAATGTGTCTAACGTTAGATGCCCGCAATGCCTCATACGCAAGAGTTTGGGTTGGTAATCAACAAAAATGGGCAAAATCTTGAAAGAGAACCTTACCGCACAAGCCTTTATTTATTCTTCGGTGGAAAGCGAGATGTTTCGTTAATAACGGAAGTACCTAGGCCTACTCTATAATGAGTTGAACTCAGTAAGTCGGCCATTGGACACACCGTGCTTGCGGTACACAGACCTTTGCAAAATATATATGAAAGCTAAAGTGTTCGTTTGTATGCGGTTTCGTGGTGTGTGCACTCATCCGGTATGGATTGTATGGTCAAGATCCGCATACGCTTCAAAGCTGTTGACATTGACCCTTTGAGTTGGGACGAACTTATTCTTGACCGCTTATTGGGTAAAGTGTTTTATCTGAGCCGGGGGCAGCGGATAATGCTCTCGTCTGCTGAACGTACATCGCGTCGTCAACATGCAACTGCTGCTGCTGCTCGGCCGAGTTCTGTCTATTGCTGCGGGGTATATTTGTTCTCTCGAATCAGACCGTTTAGTGATTTGTGAAACTCTGTGGAGTATTAAAGCGTCCATACGGTTGTGATATACATTCATGGTCGACATCGACCGAAGGAGGCCAACAACTTACGTCCACCCATAATATTGCCACCCCACTCGCTTTAA
This sequence comes from Atriophallophorus winterbourni, assembly GCA_013407085.1. Taxonomy (NCBI): domain Eukaryota; kingdom Metazoa; phylum Platyhelminthes; class Trematoda; order Plagiorchiida; family Microphallidae; genus Atriophallophorus; species Atriophallophorus winterbourni. The sequence goes on along the minus strand of JACCGJ010010749.1, from coordinate 19,975 downwards.
CCTACTACGCTCCCAGTACTATTGTTACCCTTACCGTCTCTTCTGCAATCGGTTTTCTGTTGATAATCTACGCTTTCATGTATCTCATTGTATTGCTCGTCTCAGCTGAAACGTTTCACTCACTCCACACATTTGCCTTTAGCGATTTTGGCCTCGTACAATGATGAGGATATTTATTTGTTCGACACACGCAATCACAACAGGCCATATCTGCACAAATATTCGGGACATCGAAACATGCAGACAAGTGAGTCGCTTTTTTCTTGCTCATATCTGTTCAGGCCTGGGCAACCTGACAGTATCTTAGCCCGTGTGCAGTCTCTGACTGTGCGGCATTTTGCCTGGATCAGGCTTGTGCTTTCATACCATCGCTCATTCTCTTTCGTTATTGTTGTGCTGTGATTCCAATCGCGTTACGCTTCGCCAGTGGAGTGTTTTTCACACATTAGCTAATCCAAACAGGGTGCAATTTACCTCTTGAATCCATCAACTTATAGATTTCAAACACGTATTACCCATGCTTTCGCTTGTGTCGTAACCTTCTTTCGTCGGGCTAATCTCACGGCAATATCACATCTCTTTCTTCTATATGTTCCGATCAAATTCTACCTATTAGACAATTTTGTTTGTTGTGTGTTGATTAACGCGAAATGGTTCAAGTGATATGATTTCACCAATGTTTACCCAAATGTACGTTTTCTAAATATACAAACTCGGCGAACCGTGAACGTCCTCGTTAAAAGGCGCGCGCATTCACCACGATACCACCATGACTCTTGCTTCGACTTATTCCTTCTACACTCGGGTGTGCACATTTGATACCGGTTCAAGCATGTTTCACTCTACGGGTGCACATGTTCACGCTTGTTTACGCCAGCATGTGTTTCATTGACTGTTACCTCAAGTCTCTTTCTGCAAGCAGAGATATGAAGATTCCGGTTTGCCGAGGTTTGTTTGCTAGTCGTTTAATTCTGGCCGTTTTCATGCTTGTTCCGGTTCATTCAGTGTTTTCACACCGAATTCCGCATGCTTTTGTTTACTCATGCATATGAGAGAAATACGTTGGCCCTTTCTGACCAGTGTCTGAGATTCGAAAGCTGTTACCCCCATTTTTGCACGAATGTGCAATCTTGCATTACTTTGTGCTGTGCGGCCAACACCGTGCTAAATTGATTGACCCGAGGTAGTGAGTTGCATGCTGAAATAGGCTGTAGTCTCGCTACCGTTTCCTGTTCTTTTTTCTTCCTTATATCTATCTAGGCCTGGGCAACCTGACAGTATATTAGCCCACGTGCAGTCTTTGACTGTGTGGCACTTTGCCTGGATCAGGCTTGTGCTTTCATACCACACCATACCCCCATCAGGCGTACTTTCAAACAATCTGTTGGTTGCATTCTATAGGCATGATTCTAATGACTATTTTTCACAAGATACTCCAAACGTTTCCTGCTTTGGTCCGCGCACATTTGTCTGATGCACCGGCTGCATTTTGTCACGTCTCACTGCACTTTCGCGTTGACATGTTTCCTTCATCTCGTGGATTAAATTTGTCCTTTTTGCTCAACTTCATCGACACTGGTCACGTGTACCTAAATCATGAGGGCGTGATTAACCTCAAGCTGATTGGATGGCCTACTGTCCGGAACCTGAAATTGACCCTGCATGTTCTATTCACGTGATGTCATACATCAAGTACTGGTGTGAGCGCTCCTAGCTATTCGGCACGTTCGCTGAATGGTACATACCACGACCGGTTTCTGGGTGTTTGCTCTCATCCGGTGGAGACAGTAAGATTAGGTTCATTGAGCCTAGTAAACAATGTTATGAAAAAGAAGCCACTGGTAAATAGGGTTCGTACTACGAGTCACGATGTTCCAAGCATAAAATGATTCCTGATCAGTGTATCGAGATGCTCACATCCGCGTGACGCTTGCTCTTCTACGATACTCCATTCAATCTTGGGATTTCAGTATGCGTATGATATGGTCTAGTAGAGTGATTGCTGTCTCCTAATCTTCAAGAGTATACTGTGACCTCTCCCATTTCACACATTTTAACATTTTTTGACAACCGGATTTTTCCCTAAATTCTTATTGCTGGGTCGTATTTTTATCGCATCTTAGCCCGCGTGCAGTCTATGAATTAATGGCACTTTACCTCGACATACGTGCATACATACATCGTCATCATCACAGACAGCATTTCATGTTCTTTTTTCTTCATATCTGCCTAGGCCTGGGCAACCTGACAGTATCTCAGCCCACATGCAGTCTCTGACTGTGCGGCACTTTGCCTGGATCGGGCTTGTGCGTTCATACCATCATACCATACCATACAGACAGCATTACACCGGTAGCATGTACTGAATACTCAACGGCCCCACAACCGTGAATAAGTAAAATCCTAAAAGATGAGGAAGGGTGGGACTTAAATAGCTATCATTCGCATAGTCCAAGTCGAGATGTTGCCACCTGAAAATGTGTGAACTCCAAAAGCTGGGGTTCCGTCGCTGCACAAATCCATAATGGCATCAATTACAAAATTGAACAGAATAGGAGAAATCGGACATTCTTGTCGGACACCACTTGTGATGCTGAATTTGCGTGAAAGATCGTTGTAAACTCTAACGCATCCGGATGTATTAGCATAAAGTGCACGCAGTATGTTGACATAATTTTATGGAACGCCTTTGTACACAAGGTGTTAAACAGAACATTTTGAAGTCTAAAGATGGTTATCGTCGGTTGTCGATAAGTGTAGCGCAGTTCTAAAATTTGTCGAAGGGTAAAAATGTGTTCGACACAGCCTCTGACAGCTTATTGCCCGCGGATCTGTGATGCCCTATGCAATGTTAATCTTTGAAGATACATGCACGCATGCATAAATACACGTATACTTACATGTATACATACACACATACACTCGCACTATTCGACTAAATGAAAGTTTTCGACTATCTCGGGGTAGGTATTTTGTCGGCACTTTTAACACCGTTTGTTTGCATTACCTGCAAACATGATGTCTATCTCGTGAACAAAGGACTTTATCTGTGCCATATGTAACTCGACACCGCATTCGGTCTGTTTGGTTCAGCACGTAGAACAGTATTTTCAACACGAAGTTATGCGCTATCACCTACTTCATTTGATGGTAGTCTTGCAAGTGAGTGATTTTCTGTCAAGCTGAAAGTATATGCCGTTCTGCAGTATTTACTTTTACTTTTGAGCGGCTGGCTCCACCGGTGGATCAGATGTCTTCTTAAATGTCTTGGATCACGCCTGCCCACGCGCGTCGATCGGATATGAGATCGTTGCAAATCCATATCTAGACGCTTTCCCATTTTCGACCGCCGTAGATTGTATACCATCTCAGGGCGTCTGCGTCCTCCTTAACTTGATCACCTTGTCACCGACGCTGGTTTAGGGTCGAAGTCAACTTTCGTCAGTGCCGAGTCTGTTTGACAGATCACTGCAGTCATCACCGTCGAATGAGAACGTATAGCTCAGATATTCTGTTGCAGCGCGTCCGAACGGCAGCTTAGGATTCTCTTTCAATATATCCGACGCACCAACGGTCAAACAGTTTTACAGTTCGTACATCTCAGTGCTAGTGTTTATTCGACATTTCCCTCGAAACTTCCCAATGTATATTCGTTAAGATCGCATTGAATCGGGCTCCTTTCCTCTAGTCCCTTCACTCTCATAGTAACGTGTCGCCCGCTAGTTTACACATTCCGGCTCCATTTCTACTAACTATTCTCTGATGGTCATCATTTTGAGCTTTCCGTTATTAAATTTGCGTTTTCGGAAATTTTGTACTTTTCCTCCATTTACTCGACATCCATATTCCGATGTGCAATGGCTCAATACTCTTTTTCCGCAACTGCAACACCAAGCTCCTACCAGAAACTCGGCGCGCTATTTGATGGTATTTTTTCTGACCAGGCAACCTGGCAGTTTCTCGTTTCATGTGGACTTTGTCTTATAAGCACTTTCGCATAATTCCCTTCTGTTACCTCTACGTTTCTCAACCCATGTTTCATTCACTTATCTACCCCACAGTTGTGAGCGCAAACTTCTTCGGTCCAAACAGTGAATACATTGTCAGTGGTAGTGACGACGGGTTCTTTTACATCTGGGACCGTGAATCCGAAGGTATTGTTCAATGGTTGTACGCGGATGTGAGTGGGGCGGTGAACGTGGTCGAGCCTCATCCGACGCTTCCTGTGTTGGCCACTGCCGGGTTGGATTATGATTTCAAGGCAAGATTGTTGTGCTCAGTGCACTGATTTCGTGTTTTGTGAACCCATTCTTGTATTTCGCATAAGGCAGTATCATTTCTATTCTATTTTCAATTCTCTCATATCTGTCCAGGCCTGGGCAAGCTCTCTCTGCCTGTCTATGTCTGTGCAGCACTTTGCCTGGATATGGCCTGTACTTTTATACATACATTTACATATAATTCTGCTGGGGTTGTGTGCCATACTACAAAGTTCCCTCTTCCTTCCAGTATGTCTGTCTAGACCTAGACAGCTTTACAGTATCTTGGTTCGTATGCGTGCTTTTAGACTGTAAGGCAATTTGTTTGGTGATTTATGCTTTCTTTCATATTGTGGAGATCCCGATTACGTACCGAGATCAGTGTGAAGTATTCCTGCACACTTACCAGTGAAGACGACAAGGAGGTTGTTCGGCTGAGGTCCCTTACCTATTCAAGATAATCCGTCGTTGCTATCAATCAATTGCTGCTTTGCGACCTCAACCTCGCTTAACGTTTACTCCTGCTTCATTTCTTCTCATTAAACTCCACGCAATACTTCAATGAGAATTTACTCAATTTAACACGAATGTACAATTGTTCGCTACTTTCTGATTCTTGGTTTGACGATGTGCTAAATCAATTTTCTGTACCGCGCCAGTACTACCTCTTATCTCTCCGTATCGGAACCCGGTGTATCAGACTGTGCCTCATGTCTGACTCTTTATTCAAACTAGGTTAGCTGTGTCTCTACCGTTCTCAAGGTTATCTCTTGTGGATGTTACCGTGATCACATTAATAGGATGTCGTGTTTCAGACGAAGTTCGATTTTGCAACCGCTTTGGTTTCACCACGCATCCCGTCTATGCCAGCGCAGTATTTGGTCTGACTTCAAACATTAAATGCATGAGTTTGATGAAAATATTCGTGTTTTTTACGCTTTTTACACCTCACCACAAGTTTCATGTCAGTTGCACTCATCCAGAGAGTATAGTAAGATCAGGCTCCGCGTGTATTGAAACAAGTAAAGGACATAAGCAAGCATGGTTGTTACAACTGCTGCAAACGTTCCACAAAGTCTGAACTTTGACCCCACCGTCGGGCACGAACACACAATACTCGCGTTCACGGTCAAGCTAACCTTTCTCTTGCGTCACCTGTTGTGTTAACCTTTTCAATCTTATTTCATAGCTTTGGCTTGTCTCTGCACTCATAATCTCGAATGAATCCACCACCCCTCTGGCTAACTTACTTTGGCACTACGAGCGACAGAGAACCACTTCGAAACATACCCTAAACATATTTTATCACACTAGGTCAACCGTTCTTCTAGCTCCGAATCTCCCAATCCCACCGTTTACGGGTTGACAACGCAATGGTTGTGTCTTTATCAATGGCGTATGGCTGTGATTTCGCATTCGTAATAAAAGGCACTTCATGCCAAAGCTCAAACAATCTATCAAACATGTGATCCACCCTTGTACTGTATTTCGTATCAGTTTCCATTTGATTGAAACCGCATCAAGTGTGCTATCTTATTGGGTTACCGCTTCGAGTATCGCGAAAAATCACTTTGAAAAAGTATCCTTTCGTTTATAGTGATGTCTCTCTTTTTATTTATTGTATCTATCTGCTTGGTTATCTAGGTTTGGGCGCCACTGCGCTCGATTATAAACGACGACAGCAAGTCCTGCGACCCTCAATCGAATTACACGTTTGGCGAAGTTCCTCCGTCTATTCGACAACTCCGACGATCCCGTTTGGCGAAAGTGTTGTTTGCAGACCCACTGGGTCCCACTCCACCTGCAAGACCTGCTACTCCGGAACCGCCAATTGAATCCAGCTCAAGTTCCCGACCCGTACGAAAGCGCAAGAGGCGTGACTCTTCCACTTCCTCATCTTCTTCGTCACATTCAATCACAACTTCACTTGACTGTCATGTCGGAGTTGCTAGAGAAGTATCGCCAGATGGGTGTGCCACGTCCTCAAGTAGTTCCACAATCAAACCAACTCGATGTGGAAAACGGTCGCGCGATAACCCCACCCGGGCAAGTCAACGCCCGGCCACGCCTGCATACCTCGCCAAATCCGTGGTGTGCCCGAGTCTTCCTCCCACAAACCGTTCACCCCAATATCCCACGATGCCTTTCAACGTTAAAGATTTGCAGCTGGTAGGTTACTTCTGCATTGCTTGTTTAATACCGTGTGTTGTTAAAAAAAAACAATCACATTTCCCTACGCCACCTGACCGGATTATTGATGTTTCCGCCGGGGACAAACCGACCTAGTTCTCTGTTTCTTGAACAATAGATGGAACTCTTAGGCCACCGTTGGATGAGGTTTAACACACCTATGGCTATATCAAGCGTAAAAGTTCTTTAAGAATCAATCATGGACGTGTTGCGTAGAACCTTCCCTGTAGCTTTTGGTATACTTTGGCTGCTTGGATACTCACTCACTCACTCAGTCCTCTTCGTGCCGGGTGGCACATGAGGCGAAGACAACCCCACGCCAGTAGTTCCGGCCTGCCGCTGCTTCCGTTGCCGTCTGCACCGTGAATCCTTGTGCATGTAGTTCGCGTTCCAACGTTCTGCGCCAAGTTTCCTTGGGCCGTTTCGTCTACCTTGCGGACGCCAGTGAATGGCTACCTTCGTATGCGAACTGTGATCCATCCTGCAGACATGATCGAACCACGGATCTGTTGTCATCGTTTCCGTAGCAATGTAGGTTTTACGGGATAGGGTTGCTAGCCCTAAGCCCAACCCTCCTCCTTTCTCAGACGGGCTTGGGACCGTCCTTGGCGGAGTTGGCTGCTTGGATAGGATCAGTTAAATGCGCAAGCACCAATGTAACTTCCCGTCGTGTACCTACGTATGTATGAAAGCACAAGCCCGATCCAGGCAAAGTGCCGTACAGTCATAGACTGCACGTGGGCTAAGATACTGTCAGGTTGCCCATGCCTAGACAGATATGAGGGGGAAATAGATCGTGTACCACATAGCGCCGTTGTATGATGATGATGAAGCACAAGCCATGTCCAAGCAAAGTGCCACACAGACTGTATGTTCGTAGAGCACAGTTTTACTCGTGCTCCACCCACAAAGCGGACCCATGGTCCACGTAGTGTGGAGTGGTTGAAAATACGAATTCTAATTCATTCGGCGTATTGCACCGTGTTGTGGTATGTGATCACCAAACTTGGACGACTACGTAAAGAAGGGTTCAGTGCGGTGGGTGTTATCTGTCCTCACGATATTTTGGTTGATAACTGGCTCCAGGTGCCTACCTGACGCAACACCGCAAGTTTTGGTTTGTGATTTTGTAGCCAGATCGAAACGCTCATTTTCTCAACGATCCATGCTCATGTGATAATCATCCCGGAATCCTACGGCGTAAGAGAGCCCGACCGTATGTATGTATGTATTTATGAAAGCACAAGCCTGATCCAGACAAAGTGCCGTACAGTCATAGACTGCACGTGGGCTAAGATACTGTCAGGTTGCCCAGGCCTAGACAGATATGAGGAAGAAAAAAGAACAGGAAATGGTAGTGAGACTCCAGCCTGTTTCAGCATGCAGCTCACTACCGGTGGCCAATCAATTTAGCACGATGTTAGCCGTATGTATGTATGATGTGTGAAGTCACAAGCCTGATCTAGGCAAAGTGCCACACAGTCATGAATTGCATATGAACTGTATGTGGCACTACATGAATATGAATTTTAACCTTTTTCATGAACGAATATTTAATATGCTGTGAGAATTGTGTAGCCAAGTGTGTTTTACCACCCCTAGTTCTTGAATTGGTCAAACGATTATTGTGCTCATGACCGAGAATCGCACGCACATCGATCGGCTGTGTAAGAAGCGAGTCCTTTCGATCCCTCGCCAAACCAACCCTACCGACTGTCATCTATTCCGTTTTCGAGCCAAGTTCTCACTCGAGCCGTCTTTTCCAGTTTTTTTAACAGCCAGATGATTCTCGTTGGTCTTTTTCAGCGCTTCCTGCTCTGTCGGTAGCGGTGCTATGCCGACAGACTTGGATTGCAACTCGTTGCTAATCCACCTCACCCTGGTGATTCACTCATTCCAAAGCATTGTGTCCTTTACCCCGTTCTTGATTGCACAGTTGATTCTATGCTATTACTAGCGTTGCTGCCGTTTCATACATGATTAAGTGCGACACCTAGTTACAGGTTCAATTGTTAATGCATGTGTTGCCCCCTAAAATGACCAACTCACTGGGTTTTACCGCTTAAATAATTTTCAAATCGTTTTTTCACGCATTTTTGTCTTTTTTCGTTGTCACTCACTGCCGAGTTTCATTAGGGCTTCTAGGATAACTGGTTTTACTATTCGTTTTTTACCATTTGCTTTGTTTATTTGCGCACCACCCGAACCTCTTGTTTTATTACCCACCCCTCGTTCAAGCGGGTCGCTCAGAACTGGATCAACCGAGCTTGTGAAACTGCAGAACTGGACGGTCTACGAGATTATGATCCCCGTGTAAGTTGTCGTTGATTCTTTGTTACTTCTGTTTGTTTTGTTTGTCGCGTACGATTATGGATATTTCTTCCCCATGGCAAGCCTGGGTTCAGGCAAAATGTCTCACTGGCTGCGCGTCAATTTGTCCATGCGTAATCAAACGTAAAGTAAAATTAAAACTGGCATTGAAATTTTAGCTTCCCCCGTCGCACGGATGTGCAATCGTACAGTACTTGTGTGCTATGCGGCTAACACCGTGCTCAATTGATTGGTCAAAGGTAGTGAGCTGCATGCTGAAACACGCTGCAGTCTCACTACCATTTCCTTTCTCGTATCTGTCTAAACCTGTGCAACCTGACAGTATCTTCGCCCACGTGCATTCTCTGACTGGACGTCAAATTGTCTGGGTTAGGCTTGTGCTTTCATACCATACCATAACAGTAACATCGCAACCAATATTTTAATAATAATTGGGCAGTCACTGCCAACAACCGCTGAATTTCGTTGTTGTTGTTGTTGGCCTCCTTTGGTCGATGTCGACCATGGATGTACATCACAATCGCATGATTTTTAATGTTCTACAGCTTTTTGAATGACTAAACAGTTCGATTCGGGAGGAACAATCGCTCCCGCAGCGCTGGCAACGATAGGCAGATCTCGGTTGTAGGGCGTTAGTTGCACGCCCGCGGCGTGATCTGCTCTCAACAACCAAGAGCTGTATCTGCTCCTCCCCAGCTTGCAGACGACGCTTTACACAATGCCTCCAATGTGAGCGGTCAAGAGCAAATTCTTCCCAACTCGCGGAGTCAATGCCAAGTGTTTTCATATCTCTCTTCGTAGGGATTAGTAATCTATCCGCCGTATTGTTCATGGCGCTATACACGATTGCACGGAAGAGAATCATTTATCTGGTTCTCATACCGCGTGCTCTCGAGGATGTGCAATAGTGCGGTATCTCCATACTTTGTAGGTAATATTAAAATGAGCCGCATGCGTAAACCCGCTGTCGTCTCACTGTCGTTTTCTCATTTCTCTCTAGACCAGAGTTACTTGAAGGTATCTTACTCCGCGTTCACCCTCTAGCTGTGCAGCACTTTGCCTGGATCCAAGCTTGTGATTTCAGATGATTTAATAAAATATAAGTCGTTTGTTCGCCGACAACGTGCAACTTGCACCGCCGTGGCTATCTCCGTGAATATTGCGGGAAAGATTGTTCCTCCCGAATTGGACTGTTTCGTTATTTGAAACCATCAAGCGCATGTGATGTACAGCCATCGTCGACATAGACCAAAGGATACCTCGCTCGCTAGCGAACAGCAACACTTGGTTTCACGTCGACACGTTACATTTTTCCGAGAGTCTATTGATAGAGCGGTAGTTTTACTCACGACAAATTGTCTTATCTCGTTTACGGACGTTTCTATACAGTTAGGGGTATCTAATCTCAACTTTCGTTAGTGCATATCTCTTTTCCATGGCACAACTAGCGTCGGTGACGCTGTTATAGACGGATGCATATGCTTTGCGGATCATTTCTAGATTGTGCATCAGGATCAAAAGTAGCTGAGCGAAGACAACGGAATTTAAATTGGCACTCGCAAGTTCCGAGAACGTATGATAACCCTGTCGCGACAAAATTTATGCGCAAAATGGCGCATATTAGACTAATCATTTGATTCCTTCCAGTTCAGCCATTTTGTGATTAGCTTATGCATCGTTTTTTCGTTTAATCTCACATTTCCTTTTCTTGCCGTGACGTACAAATGAATACAACTATTTGCCTCTCGTCAGCTTTTAGCCGTGTTGGAATCGCTTGGCCGAGATCGGCCATTCACCTTCTCTCCACCACGTACTGATATCTACGCGTACTCAAGTAGCGATGAGGATAGTGATGATTCCGATTCAATTGAAACGGCCCCACGAACATGGCTATCACCGAGTTGTGAGCCACCCTCACAATTCGAACAGACTCCTTCCCCTTGCACTGACCGTTCGACACCTACCCGATGTTCGTCTTCATCGCAATCGTCGTCCTATTCGGCCGATTCCGCGTCTCACGGTCGATCGGACAACTCATTCTCATCGTCTCCCCGGTCATTGGGGTCACATGACACGGCTGACTCGTATTTACGCTCCCCATCCCCTTGAGCGGGTTCGTGGCATCATCATCATTTGTATACAATTTCACCCAGACCCTCAGCCCCCCCCGCCCCCGGTTACATTAATTGTTTGCTTGTCCCAGTGCTCATTGTCTACTGCGCATCGTGTGCCGTTGCATGGCTTTCAATCGTTTCTCATCTGTGTACCCTGTGATTCTTACCGCATAAATATCTGCTCGCGCATGTCTTCTCGATTTCCCGGTGATATGTAGTGTGGGTTTGAGAGACAGTTGTGCCAGGTGATCAACTAGATGATACGAGAGACCAAGGCCACCGAGACAGGGAACAGAACAACACAGGATGGATATGAAATGACTAAGCCGAGACTCAGGACACAGATTCGCAGGTCCTAGAGCTGGACAGGGCCAGTGTTTATATAGAGGACAGAAAGGGGTGTGCGATGTAAGCGGTAAGGTTACAACATGTCACAGTATGCATCCGCAATGTTCGGATAAGGACATTACCAAGGTCGCACGTGTCATGGGTGAGAACGCCTAACCTAACACCCGGGTGCACCTGTTACGCTTCTGAACTAACAGGCAGGTTTTGGCTTTGTTAGATGCACGTGTGGTGGAGTAGCTATGTCACGTGATCTTCTTGAAGATCATTTTGTTTAAAATGTACTATAAAATCCCCTGTATAAAACATGAGTTGTTGGTTTATTTACCCAACCGTCAGAACAGGCTTAAAATGCCGTTATTTAGACACAATGGCGCTGCTTTTATACCTCTGTTTTGTCATTCCTAGGATTGGGAGGATCTCTGTGATGCAGCTTTTAGCTGGCACTTATGTTTTGGTATTCTTACTATCGGTCAGTCAATATGCTATTGTTGTTTTCAAAGATAAATCCTCATTAACAATGTAAAATTCAAATTCATGATGGGATTAATGTAAGTCCTGCAACATGCGCAACGCAGCACTACAAGTGTCTGTTTGGGATATATTGCAATAACCCCAATGCCAGTGTGATACGTAAAGTTAGAAACTACAAATGCGTGTGATAGGAAGTTAAAAAAAAACAGCGCAGAGGCATACGATTCGTTCCGTGGTCATCGTTTATCCGTGACGCGATGTTCGAACCTTAGACTGACTTTGTGCGAACCACGATTTGTTACAAATTTGAGGATAAATTCTCATTTTGAATTTGAAAGATAGCTTCATGCGGCTACTAAGCACACCATACGTTGTCCAATCCAACCTTCGATGTGAGTCCGGTAGCAAATAAAGCGATCACTTTGTGCTAGTTGTTTGTAAAAAAAACATTTGAGCATCAGCATTGGGTATCTGTAGGGAACCGATTGATGTGCGCAATCGGCGGCGATATTTTCTCAAGCGTTCTGCGCTAACTGTATTCGTTACGTTCTGCCTGAAACATGTCGTCATCATTATAAACAGGGTAGACTTCAACGCTCCACATGTGTATTTCACCGGAGCGCAATGGTATACATGCCTAAGCGACGTACGAGGCATCCGGCTTGTAATCGAGTTAACGAAATCCCCTGTTGAGTAGATTTCAACTTAACTCAACAGCGTATAACAAGCATATCCTTTATTACACCGCTTTCTTCGGGTACACTCAAACCCACACATTGATCTAGTTTGCCGATCCGCGGTCATCTACGGAGGTTATCAACGTTTTTTCCATTACGAGCTTAGAGACGCCTGCTAACACTGTGCTCGTTACTCACCTCTCGCTCAACAAAGGCAATTGTTTTCTATGTTGTACCCCATGCTGTCGTTGCTAGACAGAAATCTCTCTCCCAACACATCAAGGCACATTCTACCCGAAATCTGGTTGTTGTTTTCTCGCTAGGCAAGCGATCGTCATCGTTTCTAAATATCTTGAGCTCTTTACCAGACATCACTTTGTGGTTGTGTACTCAAACATCGTACGGACCAGACGGCATCTTTGCCCACGCGCAGTTGATGACTGTGCGACACTTTGTCTGCATCATGTTTGTGTGATTACGTACATCATACAAATTATTTCCCAGAGCAATGTATTGTGGTGCTCACATCCCCATCCCTCACACACCACTACAGGTTTCTGGCTGATTGCCGTCATCAGGTGGAGACAGTAAGATCAGGTTCAGTGAGCCAGAGACTTCAGCGTTAATCATTATTTCGGTTTTTTGGATGATTTTAAATCAGAAAGTCGACCATTTGTCAGACCACATTTGCCGTACAAAGTCGTTTGCTAAAGAGGCATGAATTCTCTTGACATTAACCCTACGAATTGGGAAGAGCTTGCTCTTGATTGCCGACTTTCGATGCTCTATGTAGCGCATCATCTTCAACCTGGGACAGCAGGTAATGCTCTCAACTGCTGATCGTAGACCATGCCGTCATCATGCGATTAACATCGATCGGCCTCTCACTGTAATTCAAAGTTTTGATGGTCCAAAAAGCAAATACTTTACACTAACCACAGATTAAAAATATTGGGAATGCATAAAAATAGCACAAATGTTTTATCAATATGGAAAGTCAGCTCGTGTATTAACTGTGAGCGTTTGACTTGAGATGTGCGTGCCTTCCAACCGTAGCTCAGAGCTCAATCACCCAAACTGGCATTGGAGTGTATATGCATGCGAGTAAAAACAGAACATTAGATGCGCTCTGATTTCTGGTGGAGAAAACGATTCAGGGCGTGGCTTGTGCAACAAATTAATGACTAATCTCTTGTTTACGCGTTGCAATTATCGATGGATGGAACTACAGAGCATTTGAGCACTCAAAAAATACTGACCGATAATAATTGTATGTAATGGGATATCGATTTGAGAGTGAGAATCACTGGATTCTTTTCTGCTATAATTGCTTGATGTGTACTGAGCTGGTGTTATACAACTAACACTTCACTGAGATGACACCAACAGCCTCTTGAAGACGAAAGCCGCGAACTTTCAACGATGCTAACTTCTTGAGCAATTAATAATGAACCTCTGAATCGTAGGAGCTACCGCTAATCCCATTGGTGTTTTGGTTCTGGGTCAACGGATCGTGGCGCCAAACATTCGGTTCCTCTATCGATTATGAACGAACTACTCTTTGCGAAACGTTTCGTCACGTCTGTTCCAATCTCGCTCACGACTAAATCACACCATTTGTTTATTTCGATCAATTTAATCAATCATTGGAAACGATTCAATATGATAATGGGAAGACAATTAGGGTCCGCACACAATCATTTCATGACCGATTTTTGTTCGTGTTTGCATCGTTTCACCAAAGTACTTTACGCTTGTCGTTCATCAATCTTCAACCGGTTTCTAGACAACGAAACGACTTTTGTTCGGTGATTCCGATCGGACGAGAACGCTTCTGTCAGATTCCGTGCTATTTTTATCTTCATTATTGGACGGCTGATGACAAGTTGTTGCGTACTATCTGGTTTTCTAGTTATATATTAATCAAAAGAAATTGAGAGAATTATATTCGGTAAATCAATCAAACGAGAAGAGCTTTGCTTGCTGGCTCGTCATCAGTATATGGATACTTTGTTTATAGTAATTCGTTCAGGATTCAGTGTTGTATGCGTATTCATATTGGCTGATTTTAACAACCGGGGATCATTGTCTGCTAATGATCGGTCCCACAATTTTCCTCTTTTATTTGACGCGTTAATGTCGCTCCTTGGGTTACGGTTCCGTCCATTGTGTGATTTCGTACTTCATACAACACACCATTCACTCATAATACTATGCTCATAGCAATTCCTGGCGATGTCGGTATATCTCGATATAAGGTTTATTGCTGCTTAAACAAGTAATTGTGCTTGTATGCCACTTTGGGATAAGGCTGGTACGACCAACCTGTTCACACACATCTGGAACAAAACTCCCTATTTGCATGCATTTCCATCACACACTCATCATGACCGGTTTCGTGCTCTTTGCACTCATTAATTTTAAAATATGCGGTTCCTGATCGAAGCCACGCTTCTTATTTGGTTTCAATATACTCCTTGATTCTTTAATACATGATTCTCTGGCTAGCAGATTAAGACATTTTTGCAACCGCGTTTCACAATCGAAGTGATCCTTCAGAGGTTAAATTGCATGTTCCACTTGATCTACTTATCAACCAAGGCTGTTCCATCTGAAATGTATTTAGCGAAATAATGTTCACTGTGTTTGCCTTCATTTCGATTTGCGAATATCTACGAATCTGGGGCAGTGTTGATTTTTAACCTAGGAAATAATATTATTGTTATTCCGGTATGATGCAACATGTGATTGTATACGAGTAATCTTCACTCCCATAATTGTGTTGGGTATACAGCAGTTGTTTTTGGATGCAACAGTATATCATGCTAATGGTTAGAAGCCTGTTTGTCGGTGCGATACCTTGACATGTTTCTCCAGCGATAACCATTGCGACATCCGCGTAGCGTGATCATCGAGAAACCAATGCAAAACATTCGAATAAAGTATCGAATGCTGACGTTTATTTCTAACAGCGTATTCTGTCACAAGACACTATATTGGCGATAGGTTAATCGTTTCCTAATCCTGGCCGGACTGGAGGAACATAGGGCCTCGGCAACTTGTCTCCAGTTTGGTCTGTCCATAGCAGCCAGTTTGATGTCGTTCCAGTTAAGTCCACACTTGCGGATTTCCTCTTCACACGAGCGCTTCCAAGATAGCCTTGGGCGTCCGACCCGTCTCTTCCCGATTGGGTTCCATACCAGAGCATGACGCGTGGTGTCATCATAAGGTTTCCGCAAGGTGTGCCCAACCCATCTCCACTTTCTTCTACTGATCTGCTGGGCGATCGGGTCCTCAGCAGCAATCTGCCACAGGTCTTGATTCCTTATCTATTCTGGCCATTTTACCCCAATAATTCGACGAAGGCAATTATTGTGGAATGATTGCAAGCGGCCAGAAGACTTTGCTGTCACTCGCCAGGTTTCTGATCCATAGAGTAGCACGGATTTGACGTTGCTTCTGAATATACGGAGTTTCGTGCATTTTGATAGAACCTTCGACTCCCAAATGGGTTTCAAAGCAAACCAAAGACGTCACGCAATTCGTCTACCTCGGCAGCCTTGTTTCAATAAGTGGTGGCACGGACGAAGACAGTCGCCAGAATCGGCAAAACAAGATACGCGTTCATAGCTTTGATTTTGCAGGTCAATCGAGGTTATGTGCGTTTTGCGGTCATAAGGGCGATTAAGTTATCGCCCAACATCTCGAAGACACTGGCACCAACGCATCACCTATCCCTCGTTTTCGGTTCAGTCCTCACGATTCACCACCCCCGCATTCCATATGCCAACAGAACGCTGATTTGCCGAGCGTTTACAATGCAAATGACACAGACAGATGACTTGAATACCAATCAATTGATTACAGCGGACCACTTGTAACAGTGGCATTTAAACATAACCTTGTTTACCGTTTATCCACCGTTTCAAGGCTCACTGAAACTAATCTTACTATCTCCACCTGTTGACGGCAAACAGCCAGAAACCGGTAGCAGTGTGTAATTTCATGGGATGTGAGCAATACATCACTTTGGTCATCCACAAGCGCCTTGAGTGCTTGACCATGAATCACAATGTGCTTCTGTGTTTGAACACCGTAGTTCGTTGTACGAACCCTATGCAACAGTGGCATTCAAGTATAACCTTGTTGACAACTTGAGTGTATTTACACGGGTTATCACCTCGATTTGATTTGTCAGGTGATATCGTGCCACCCGGTTCCCCCTGAGCTCTCAGCACGTGCAGCTCGTTTGACCGACCTGGACGAGTCGCATATTGTTCGAATGCCAATGAAGAACATATCCTAAACCTACCCTCAGCTGAGGGATGATGATGTTCAACGTCTGCTCCTATTCTCGGGCAGGTTTTTGACTCGAATGGTGTTGATGCTGTTCTTCCGGGACCCGAATTCCTGTGGATTGGCGACAATCGTTGTTGTCCGTCTTTTTATTTTTCCA
This sequence comes from Atriophallophorus winterbourni, assembly GCA_013407085.1. Lineage (NCBI taxonomy): Eukaryota > Metazoa > Platyhelminthes > Trematoda > Plagiorchiida > Microphallidae > Atriophallophorus > Atriophallophorus winterbourni. The sequence goes on along the minus strand of JACCGJ010010749.1, from coordinate 3,129 downwards.
ATATATTGTGCTGCGCATTAATTGAGCGGTCATGATTGAGGGTTTACGTTAGTACATTTCACACTCTCTACAAGATGGCCGTGTTCCTTGACAATCTACTTTAAGGCATATTGCAGTGTCTAGTTGAATGGGTTTTTTTCAAGTGAAGTGGAACTGACTGTTAGCTATGGCGTATCATAGCGAAATTATCGTTAAAGCTGCCGCTCTGATGTTGCTGTACGAGTTCTGAAACACGACCTAATGGGTGTCACGACCTAGGTGTAGGCAACATATGTATGTATGTATGTATGGAAACACAAGCCTTATTCAAACAAAGTGCCTAGCCGTCAGACTGCACGTAGTCTGAGATACTCTCAGGCTGCTAAGGCCTAGGCAGATATGAGAATGGAAATAGACATGGCAGCGAGACTCCAACATGTTTTCGCATGCAGCTCACTGCTGGTGGCAATTCAATTGAGCACGATTAACTGCACAGCACAAAGTGCTGCACAATTGCACTTTAGTGTAGGCACTATATCCCAACGTAACACAGTAGCTATGTGCAATTCGGAATATATGTTTAGTCCTGATTCGGACTGTATGGTGATGTAAAGCGTTGTGCAGTAAAGCACCATTGACTAAAAGAGACCAACCAGTACAGGGCGTTGCTACTTGGCCGATAAGAAGCACAATCCATCTAGTGAGGGGATGCTTTTTCGCGGAACTCCAACCCACACCTGACGATAATCACTTTTAGTCCTCTCTTGTGAAACTTTCAATTATCAAAATCAATTCTATCCAGATGCTCGCCATCACCTTTGACTGTGGACCTAATCTCTCTTGCTGTAGCTATGGTAACTTGATTTTCAATCGGACAATCAGTAGCTTCGTCTTCTGTGGCCAATGAAATTGTTGCGCATACGGAAAGTGGCCAACAATGCCATTGGCCCAATTAAGGGATGCATCGATTTTTTGCCAGCCAAATGGCTATTGTTTTGGCATTTATTGCGTCACGGGATGAAGTCAAATCGGTTATTAACACGAACGATAGGATCGAAATTTCAGTTTATGTGAATTTGAATGTATTTTTGAATAACATAGAAACATTATTTTCAATTAATATAGCGCCGAGGTAGAATGATCTTTGTCTTCAAGTCAGAAGCAGCTCACTTTTGTCCAAATGCATCTCCAACATTTCAACCAGTACTTCACAAGTTCGATGAAAGCTGATTTTTACCTAGAAAATAATTGATGAAGTATCCCACCCATTGGAGGCAATTGGGTCTTCGCTTATACTCGAACTACATTAAAGTTTTATGGTTAAAAAGCATTTAACTTTTCAATAATAACGGGATCAAACTATAGGTTCCAAAATATATACGTATAAATACTATGAATCAATCCTCTTGTCTTGGGTAAAGCAGAAAAATGATTTGTCATAGGGTGGGGACAAAATCAGGGTCAGCTCCCATATAGTCATCAAGTTTTGCTTTCAATATTGCTAAGGTAGTGAAACAAAAATTCTCATTTGCATGCATTTCCATCACACACCCCACGAGTTTTAAGTTCATGGGTTTAACCCCATCCACCTGTGTATGGGCACATGTGATTGAACAAGTTGGTCGTCCCAACCTTATCCAACAGTGGCAGAAAAGCGTAACTAAGCCAGTGGAGTTCACCAAATACCGCATTTCCGTTCTATCTTTGGGATTTTTAGTCCATTCTGGTGGGGTTTCTGGAACTCCCTCATTAGAGAACTAATGTCTTTTGCTTCCAGAGTCTCTGTGTAGACATCTGTTTACTGAACTCTTTCCTGTGAATACATTTTGCTGGTATTTGTACACCATTAGGTAACAAACCCAGATGCAAAATTTTAACTGGAATATCATACGTATATCCCGTTGTATTATATAGCTATTTACACCTTTTACCACACATCACATTTATTTAAGCTTCGAGGGCTCTGAGACTATTGTGGCCGATTCAACCGAAAATGGTGAAAAGTACAATGAATTGTGTAGATTCGGAATGGAAGGAAACCGAATTGGAGGTTGCTTTGTTTATGCTTTCATTCCAATGGCATCATCAGCTACATGATCCTGTAAATAAGTATCCTTGCATGGCATCTGATTATTCTGAGACTTCCTTATTGAGAACTTCACATAATTACATGCATTTCCGTGAACAGAGATTCCATAGCTAATAAACCAGGTGACAGAACTGCTCCGTTCTTGTAGGTACGCCACCCCTTGGCGCTCCCGTTTGTTAGCCTCAATAGGTCGACGTCGGCCATGGATGTACATCACAAGTACATAATGGTTTCGTACTCCGCAGCTTTTAGAATAACTCAACAGTCCGATTCACGAGTGGCAATCTCTCTCGCAGCGATATGCAGTACTCCGTCGAACGGTGTCAGTTGTACACCGGCAGTGTGATCTACGCTCGGCAGCCAAGAGCTGTATCTGCTCTTTCTTAACTTGGACATGACGCTTTATACAGTGTCTGCAAAGTGAGCCATCAAGAGCAAGAGCTTCTCAACTTGTGGGGTCAATTCCGAGATATTTCTTAACTCAAACGTCATTGTAACGCAAGTGCGTTGTGCCCAAACTTCAACTTCCTGATTTTAACTCACCATAGAGTAGTTCTTTCGGAACACAACCAGCGTAGGCGATGCTCTCGTAATAGATTGAACATACTCTGTGTATGAACTTTAAGAATCCGTTTACTCTCTCAACTTATACAGGCATATCGCATCGGTACATACGTCCACGGTATTTCCGATAAAACCTCGTTTATCAACGTTGCTGTGTTCTGCTCACCTCCATTGAAATCCACGTATTGATCGACTTGCATGGAATTGCGCATTTTGCCTTCTGTCAGTGGTCACGCTTGTTTGCAATCCATTTTGTTCGAGTGCATGCAATGATGCGAAACTACAAGTGCACTACGCCAACATTGACTAGTAGGAGATGTTCGTATGTCAAATCGTACATGCTCACACTCGGAGTCATCGATTTCCACGTGGTGCATAATAGCTCTGGCCAACAAAGTTATACTTGAATGCCACAGGGTTCGTACAGCGAACCACGATGTTCAAACACAGAATCACAAAGAGATTCTTGGTCAAACACTCAAGGCGGTTATGGATGA
>JACCGJ010010748.1:0-10180 GCA_013407085.1 Atriophallophorus winterbourni | reverse complement strand
ATATAGGGACGGGCCAGTCTATATCTGGGAATTTGAAATAACTTAAGTTGAGTACGCTGGAAGCTGAGTGAAACACACCGTCGAGCGCCTCAATCAGCTGGAATGCACTAGGTGAGACGTAGACAAAAGCAATTGTGAGGGATGAATTGTAGCAAAGTAAATACCGCGTGGTGTCCTTCAGGGTGCAATACTGTCCCCAATTTTATTTTCCCTCTACATTTCTGATCTTCCTTGTGACCCTTCTAGACTAACTATTAAATTCTCTGATGACGTTGCCGTCGCATTGAATCATAATCTTCGAATCGAGCAACATGTTTTAGAATCAGTGGTTACGAACTTGGTCAATGTTCATCCACGTTTGGTTTATCTTTGAATCCCTCAAAATGCAACGAGATGGTATTTTCCAACATGACTGGACGGTGTTATCTAGCCCTTTATGAAGCAATTTCTCGCGTTTCGTTTACCGGTTCTGTGTTCGAAAAATGTTACAACTTTAATTATCTTGGCATAACAATATCTGACAATCTTAGCTGGACCAAACATGTAACAAATCAATTCAAAAAGATTCACCAAATGTCATTCTATGCACTTCGCCTTCGTTCTCTCTCCATACCACTAAAAGTTATTCAACTTTCTTTTTTTTTCTTGCATCATTCCACACCTCCTTTATGCTTCCCTCGTAATTTTTCCAGGACTTTTAGGAAAAGATTTTATGATGATCAGAAGAATTATTGAGCTCACCTCAAGATTGAGTTGTGTTACCGCTGATGAAATTCGAGACACTATTGTTGATCGTCACTTTCGTGAATGCAACGGGTTCATCGCAACTATTTCTTCTGATTGTTTACATCCACTGAACAAAAGCCTTGCTTCTTGTGAATCTTTTTCCTACACCCGAAGTTACTATGTTATTCCCTATTCGAGAACTAACAAATTTAGAAACTCTTTTGTTCCATACTTGGCTCGATACATTGTTGATCAGTCGAAAGCTGTTATGGAGTTGAAGAAGCGCTTAAAATTTTTTAAATGACTCTGAAATGTTCTAGTTATTCTCCAATTTTTTTTTCTAACTCGCCTCACATTTGTCTAGCCTATGGTAACCTAACACTTTATTAGCTCAAGTATCATTTCATTGTGCTGCACTTAATACATTTAATCATATTTGTATTTTGTAGAAAAATTAATGTATTGCTGGAAATTCGTGTACACGAATAAAGTCATTCTCTTCTTCTGCTTCTTCTTTGCACGTAATAACTCCTATGTTTTCACTGGCTAGAGATATACCTGTACCTTAATATGCAAACCATACTCCATAAGGTGTGCAACGCCACCACTTTTCATATCGCTAGGTCAATCGCTTTCAATGACGAGATATGTTCCCTGATTTTAAAGGTACATCATCAAGCGCTGAAAGCCAGGTCTCAGAAGACGCTATATCCCCTGGTTGTTATTTCGCCCCACAGAGTGAGTTCAGCCAAATTATTCCTTGTGCTGCATACATTGGCGTACAATACTGAAGCGATGGTTATTCGTGCATCCGAAAACAATACTGCTTAACACTCGTTTCAAGCATCCGAGAAACCCGCACGTTTTTATGCGCGCTACCTAGAGCAGGGGCATCAGGTTTGGGAGCCTCTTGCAATGAGGTAATGGACCTTTCTATGATAATTGAGACCGCATTTATCGTAAAGGAGCAAATTCTGAAAACACCTACTCGGCTGCTATCTTCATTGACGCTGAGCCAATCAATGTTGTCCAAACCGAAGAGCAAGACTCGTTGTGATATGCTGTCCGGTATGATCGGCAGTGAATGAACGACGTTATCTGCTACGCCTAGCTTACGAATATCAATAGTTCAGATAGCTAATTTTCTCCTATTCGAAGCAGAAAAATATTGATTAATCCGGAAAGGAATGTTGTCCGCTTTGACTTAACTATGTTGTCAGCCTTAGACAATAATGCATTCCGATCCGACTGGTATTTAAATTCGAGCAGGATTGGCCGAGGGCGTTTACCCATCTTTTTCCATCTTCTTACACGGTGTACTTGCACGGTGGGTGTTCAAGGCTTCAGACCCACCATTTGTATAAGATCACTGATACTCCTGCGATCAAAATTTCTTTGCGATTTGGATTCCGCTGCACTTTTCGCGTTTCGAACTAGTATTTGTGTAGACGGATGGCGCATTGCGAATCGAACTTCTCGTCTACTCGCTACTTTATAAGTAGCTGAAGGGACTAAACTAAGCCCCAACTGATCGAACGGCGTATTGCCGCGAGGGTTATTACAACCCTAGGATAGTTCGAAGTGGAATACCATTCCGGAACGCTAAAATCTCACCGGAAGCACAGGACCGGTTTCGAGGTTTTTGCCTCTCATCAGCTATGCGTATCCGCTGGACTCTTCGCGTTTCGAACTAGTATTTGTGTAGACGGATGGCGCATTGCGAATCGAACTTCTCGTCTACTCGCTACTTTATAAGTAGCTGAAGGGACTAAACTAAGCCCCAAATGATCGAACGGCGTATTGTCGCGAGGGTCATTACAACCCCAGGATAGTTCGAAGTTCTGATCTGGGCACCCGGGGCCATTAACCTAAAATCGCTAAGAAGCCATGTCGGCTAGACTCCAGGAAACACCATTTCAGCCGTAGGGTTGTAAAATTCTGGAACATTCTTACAGAAGAAAGTATATCCTGCGGTAGCGTCTCAAGTCTTAGGCAGGGTTTGGACCACAACAAGGATAAGTTTTTTCTTGATAACTCTCTTTAATTGCTATACAAGCTCAGGTGGGTCACCTTTAGCGTTATCCCGTAAATCAAGTAATGGCGAGTGTTCTGTTTTTATTTATTTGTTATACACGATACTAATTCAGCTGACCTCTTACCATGCTGGTGAAGAAAAGTTGTTTTTTCTTTTTCCAAAATCGCTTATAGCGCGGTGCTCATTAAATACAAGCCTGAAAATATCTTGGCGTCGTGATCGTCGAAAATTTCAAATAGACAAAAAGAAAAAAACCGTTTGGCAGTGGTGGCTGCTTCTCTGCAGCTTTTCATCGAAAGAAATTCTGGACTCTCTATTGGCTCGTTATCTACATACTATCCTGGGCAAACTGAAGTGAACTGAATTGACTGGTCGCATGTCGACAGAATTTGCCAATTTTTTCGTTCATTTTAAATTTATATGGTCTTTACCACGATTTAAAAAGTCCAGTTATATAATGCCTCGTTTTAAATGTCACGTTTTAAATGTACGCACCAATTTTTCATATCTAACCTCTCACCGGCTTGGTGAAGAGAAATAGTTCCCGTTTCTCTCAGTCGCAGCTACAAATACTGGAAAACATCTGACGTATCATCGCATACGACGAGAATACCAGAGAAGAATAAAACAACTTTGGCAGTTCAGTTCAGTTCAGCTTGCACAGGACTGTATGTGGCTAACGAGCCAATCGAGCGTCCAGATTTCTTTCGGTGGTATGCCACAGAAGAGCGTCCACCACTTCAAACAATATCTTCAAAATATCTTCTTGCATGAGAGTAATCTGGAATGCAACAGAAAAACTCCCCTCACCAATAGGTGAGGAGAAACAGTAGTGGGCGCTCCTTTGAAACTTTTCACCGACAGAAATTCTGGACACTCGATTGGCTTATCAGCCATTTACAGTCCTGTGCCAACAGAACTGAACTGAATTGAATATTGATCCGGCTGATATGTATGCTCTTGCGCCAGTGGTGGGTACTCGAGGCCATTCACTGACAATGGCAAAGCAACATGTCAGGTCTAATGCACGTAAGCACTCCTTTTGCGAAGGGGTAGTGATTCATTGGAACTGTCTGCCCGAAGAGGTAGTTTGTTCTACATCAGTAACGTGCTTCAAAGATAGACTAGACTCGATCTGGCGCTCTGTGTTTCCCAATTTTTATCCCTAATTTTATAGTTGTTCTTCAATTTGTCGTTGGAACGCACTAATGTCTCTCCTCACCTGTTGGGTGAGGGAGTTTTTCTGTTGCATTCCAGCCAAAGACATACCAGAAGAATATTGAACCTACTATTCGAAGTGGTGGACGCTCTTTTGGCTTACCACCGGAAGTATTCTGGACGCTCGATTGGCGACTGCCACATATCGTCCTGTGCTAACTGAACTTTTAGTTTTCGCGCCCGGTTTGAATTTTGTTTCCACGCTGCTAAATTTTTCGAAATTCATTAAATTTCTGATTCATCGATTACATTAGCAAAATGATTCAAAATTCTTGTCTTTGCCTTTACTCTAGCTGCTACAAGAAGGTTTCCAAAGGTATAGAGTGCGACGTGTGCCTGCGTTGGGCTCATCCCAAATGCTGTGGACTGTCGTCAGAACAATTTAAGGTTTATGCGGCTCATCGATGGCTTACATGGCTATGTGCTGACTGCATGAAGTCCGTGGAAACTTTGGTTGAGGAGCGTAAGCGTCTCGAGGAACGTAAGCGTTCTCCTCCTCGTCCATCTCCGAAACCCAAAACGTTTGCCGAAGTAGCTAGGTCAGGGGTCCCGTCTACCTCCAGCCAGCATACCACTCCTTTGAGAACGCAGAAGGCGAAATCATCGCCATCTTCCTGTCCCCCAAAGGCTCCATGGAAAAAAGTTAAAGAAAATAGGGGTGTTCACATCAGCCCGACTAAGGACGTTCGCGCTCTAGCTCGGGAAGTCCACCATTTAGGAAAAGTGGTTGCTGAGCTGCAAGCCAGAAACCAAGTTAGCTCAACACGGGCTAAAAATGTCCTGATTTTAACGCAGGTTGAGCATTTTATCCGAGAATCAAAGGCTCGTAAGGAAAGCGATCGGAGAAAGGTTATCGACCTACTCCGTGCTTCAGGCATGAGACCGACTACTCCGCTGAAGCGAGTTCACAGGGTCGGGAAATGGAGGGGTGGCCCAAATGACGCATCTACCAGATCGCCGCGGCCAATTGTAGTCGAATTCACAAAGCAATGTGATCGCGACTACTTCCTTTCGAAAGCAGAGAAGCTTAACTGCGTCGAGGAAAAATGCGTCGTACAACCTGACACCCCGGCACACCTGAAAACTTCTAGCCCAATTAGAGCTAGAAAGTCTAAGTTAGCAGTAACTCGTAGCTCACCAAACTCGCTCCAGATTCGAAGCTTAGAAAATAACAAAAGTGTGGCGATAACGCTAACACAGGAGAATTTTACTCCAACATTGAAGTGCGCCACTGTCGTGCTTCGTCCTTTAGAGGATGAATCGTGGATGAGTTGTAGTGACTCAGACCATGAAGATGGAACTAGATGCCAAGAGTTGTCGTCTGCTTCAAAAACGAATGCTGTATCTCTTGATGAAATTCAGCCTTCAAAAAACGCGAAGCAGCCCCGGGCATTACGCCCGAGGACAAAGAGCTCTTAGGTAGCCATAACACCGGGAGTCTGGTCCCACATGATAGTGCTCTTCTATTCTATACAAACGCTCGTAGCATTAGAAATAAATGGGCTGAACTCCTCTGTAGAGTTGACGACACCCACTGCAAAATTGTGGGTGTCACGGAATCATGGTTGTCTCATGATGACCACATACCAGCTCTAATCGCGGATAGGTTTAGCGCCGTAAGAAGCGATCGACCCCTGGGTAAGCTAGCAGGAGGGGCGTTGCTCCTTATTGATAACGCTATTCCCTTCGAGAAAAGTATTTCTTTTTCTACAACGAATGTGCAGATAATATCTGCCTTGCTCATACATGGATGCACGCGTATAGTTGTAAGCTGCATCTACCGTAGTCCGAGCACTAGTTTGGAAGAAGATGCTCTTTTGCAAATTAGCTCTCGTCTCTTTTAGCCGTATCACCACGTGTTGTAATCTTCGGCGATTTTAATCTACCCGAAATAAACTGGGAGTACCAAACCTCACATGCCCCAGGAGTCGCGAACGATTTTCTGGACTGGCTACACTCCCATGCACTTTACCAACACGTAAACGAACCAACTAGATTCAGAGAGGGTCAGTCTCCGTCTATTCTTGACCTAGTTATTTCAACTTCTGAAAGCGGTATACAAAATTTGGTCTTACTGCCACCACTAGGAAAGAGCGACCACGTAGTGTTAGCCTGCGAGTTACTTCTGTCATTTGGTAAACCCCCACTTAAGATGTCTCGAAGCTTCCATAGGATCGACCCTGCTTCCCTATTACAGGCAGCAGCGCTACTCCCATGGCAAAACATTGGCCATGTGGATGGGACCGCGACGCAAAATGGAGGCGTTATAAGCTTACTCCCTCATGTGGGACTTGAACCCGTTACAAAGAAGCGCGAAACATAGCTGTTTCCAAGATACGTGGAGCAAAGATTTCTTTCGGGATGAGACTCGCTCAAGAGGCCCATACTCATCCGAAACGTTACTACAGCTACGTTCAATCTAAAGGGTCAACACGAAAAGGTGTAGGTACCTTGAGAAGGGACGATGGATCAGCCGTCATTGCAAGCACTGAAAAGGCTCAATTGTTTTCCGCGCATTTTCAAGGCGTACAACGCCGAGATTATAACTCGAATGCATCTGCGCCATCACTCCAATGTGTACTCTCTGATCGCCCCCTCTGCACTGACCTTACATTCGAGGTACACATTGTTGAGAATATATTGGCCAGCCTAGCTTACAACAAGTCGGCTGGGCCCGATAGCATCCATCCACGAATGATCAGACTGCTAGCGCCTATGTTAGCTGTGCCGATCACAGAACTTTTCACATCATCCCTCAGTCAGGGCACCCTTCCTTTAGACTGGAGAACAGCCGTTGTAGTACCTATCCATAAGGGAGGAGCTTCCTCGGCGGTCAATAATTACCGCCCGGTTAGCCTCACTAGTGTACTATGTAAGGTTATGGAAAGATTGATCCGCGATAAAATATGTGGATATCTAACCAAACACTCTCTTTTGAATGGCGCACAACACGGCTTCCTAAAAGGTAGGTCATGTCTGACAAATTTGTTGAGCTTTCTTAACGAGGTTACTAAGAGGATGGATGATGGTATAGCTGTAGAAGTCTTCTATCTCGACTTTAGTAAGGCTTTCGATTCAGTCAACCATAGGCTCTTGCTTCTCAAACTCTCAGCCATAGGAGTATCAGGGAACCTTCTGAGCTGGATTCGAGCATTCCTTAGCGACCGTTCCTTTACTGTCAGGGTAGATGATACTTACTCCGCAAGTGCGCATGTAACGAGTGGGGTTCCCCAGGGCTCAGTCTTGGGGCCGTTGCTGTTCCTCATCTTCATTGATGATCTAGCCAGCCAACTGCGCTCACCCTGTTATATGTTTGCTGACGACGTTAAAATTGTCGGTAGGTCGGATAACTCCGATCTGATAAGTGATGTGGAAGCTGTAACAGCATGGGCGGGTAAGTGGGACCTTCCCCTTAACCTAGATAAGAGTCACTTGCTCTCTACACTAGCAGGCAACATGATTGTGTCTACGCCCTCAGCTCACACGGAGTTCCGTAGGGTAAAGTCTACTAAGGACCTAGGAATCGTAGTCTCCGCAAACTTTAAGTGGGCTGACCAATGTGCTGCTGCAGCTCAAAGGGCCAGGAGGGAACTCTTTCGACTACGTTCAGCCCTCACTTGCAGAAAAGCTGAGGTGCTATTGCCCCTCTACAAGGCAATAGTAAGGCCACATTTAGAATACTGTATCCAGGCTTGGAAGCCGTATTACCAGAAGGATATAGTGCAGCTAGAAAAGGTACAGGAGCTGGCCACTCGCATTATCGAGGGGTTAGCACACACCAATTATGAAAATCGTCTATTAGCACTAGGACGTTTCTCACTTAGGAGGAGGCAACTTAGGGGGGATCTTATAGAGACTTTTAAGGTTGTCAAAGGACTAAGTTGTTTAGAATTCGATGACTTCTTCCGGTTCTCTCCTTTGGTTGGTACACGAGGGCACAGTTTTAAGCTCAGTAAACAGCACACCAGGCATCCGTATAGTGAACGCGTGGAACTCACTTCCCGCAGAACTAATCATGGCAAATTCAGTAATTGCGTTCAAACATGGGCTGGACGAACGGTGGCAGGAGTTCGTCCAGGAGCATTACCCTTAAGACTAAATCCATCATTTTTATGATAAAAAAACACAAAAAATATTCGAAAAATATTTTGAAACACAAAAAAGAGTTTCTTTTTCATTTTTTCGCATTCGTGGAAATAAACTGCTGTCCATCGTCTTTTCATTCGATTGGACATGCAACATGCATAACTCTCTCACCTTTCGGTGATGAGACATCTCCCATCTTCCATTCACAGTTACACACGCCTGTGTTACTTACGAATCAATCCTGGTAGTGGTGGGTGTTTTCAAACACACCTCCGAAAGAATCTGGGCACTCGTTTCGACTTGGTCGACTATCGCCCTGTGATACTGATATGATATTGATACTGAACTAAACTTGAAGAAACGCAACTATTTCAAATTGAAGGTTGCACGCTTTATTCCAGTCGTCTAATGAAGTCTATACGCAAGAAGCCGGGCGATTTTTTTTAAAATTAAAAGAGCTGTGTATTAGTGTTCTATACGTTTGTGTATTGTTATATTGATGATGTTGGTCTGCTTGATCATTTTTCTTCCTTGAAAAAACTTTTCAGCAGGTGCTATATATAAAGTCAAATTCGCATGCTGGAAATACTCACTCAACGTCTTAGCTAGCTGGAAACATTTGGTCGGTGTTGTATAGAGTCTGAATTGATCGAATCTGTCACTGCGTAATCACGGAGTTCCATTATAAGCCTCGGTGGGCCGTATGGTCTCGATTGCGTTCGATCGGGCAACGATGAACGCCTGTGCTGAGCACCGCCTATTTCTCAGCAGCGTCAACTTTCCACATTCCAAACAACGGTCAGTAACATGGAGATTCCCCTCGACAGGACTCTGGACACAAATTGATCACATTACGATCAGTTATCGATGGCGTTCGAGTGTGCAAGACTGCAGATCATATTGGTCGACCTGCCTATCATCAGACCACGCGTTAGTCTGTGCAAACTTAACTATGCGTTTCAGCGGATTGCGTAAGAAAAATATCATGAGGCTGGATACGCTTAAACTATCAGATAGATCAGTGGGAGAGAACTATCTAATGCAGTCTCCGACTGTGCGGCACTTTGCCTGGATCAGGCTTGTGCTTTCATACCCATCTAATGCACTCGGACACCATCCCGATAATATTGAAGAGCATCGGGCTCAAATCCAAAGCGCAATGTATCATGCTGGTCTGGAAAGCTGTGGAACATCCAAGCGAACAGGTTCCAACTGGATATCTGCTGCTACAGCCAAATTAATTGACCAACAGCGTTCCTTACCTTCGGGGGAAAGATATGATGAACAGCGAAGGCAAATTCGTCACCAGTTGAAGACCATTCTCAAAACGGACCGAGAATCATAGTGGGAAGAGCGGGCAGGCGAGATGGAAGCAGCCCAAGCAGTTGGCAACACCCGCAAATTGTTCCAGCTTATACACTCCACGGGACCCCGAATGCCCAGCGTGAGCGAACTTATCACAGAAGCAGATGGGTCGTTGATTACCAACAGAGAAAGGCGAATGGACCGATGGAGGGAACATTTCACTGGCCAATTCAATCAACCGCGACCACTCTCTGTTGCTCAGCCAAGTGGCTCCACCACTCAGTGGCCGGCCCCACAGGGACCACCTACAGTGGCAGAAATTCGCCCACACATAATGAAGCTTAGACGACGCAAGGCCCCTGGTTTAGACGACCTACCAGCCAAACTATTCGTTGAAGGTGTCGACGTTTTGTGCAGTGAGCTGTTAGTGCTCTTTGGAAAGATCTGGAACGAGGAAACCATACCCAGCGCGTGGGGACCGTCAGCCATCGTCCCAGTATTCAAGAAAGGGTCGAGGAAAGAGTGCGGTAGTCACAGGGGTATCAGTTTCATACCGGTGATTTCTAAACTGTTTGCATCAATCATCCTGACCAGGCTTAAGAGCTACCGAAAAGCAGAGTATCGAGAAGAACAGGCTGGTTTCAGAGGAGGACGCGGGTGTGTGGACCAAATCTTCACGTTCCGCCAAATTTTGGAGCAACGTTACCAATACGTCCAACACTTATCGTCTTTCTTGACATACGAGCAGCCTTTGATTCCATTGACAGAACCGCTCTCTGGGACTGTCTCATTCGCCATGGTGTCCCACCG
>JACCGJ010010747.1:0-11191 GCA_013407085.1 Atriophallophorus winterbourni | reverse complement strand
TCTCGAATATCAGAGGCGTAAGAAAGTCAGCCGTGATTAACAATGTGCTAATGAGGCTGAATGTCGACGTGGCTGCCCTACAAGAGACGCGCTTACCAGACACTGGTAAGCTAACAGAAAGAGATTACACATTCTTTTGGAAAGGAAGAGGTTCCGATGAGCCTCGACTGCATGGAGTTGGGTTTGCCGTGCGAAACGACATATTAAAAGCAACAGAACCTAGCAGCAGTGGGAGCGAACGGATTTGGACTTTAAATCTGATGTGCATTACTGGTACCATTACGTTGGACCGACTCTCTCTGCGACGCCTGCAGAAAAAGACGATTTTTATCATAACCTCGCAACTGTCCTCAAAAGCGTGCCACAGAAAAACTGTGTAGTGGTATTGGGTGATTTCAATGCCAGAGTTGGTGCAGATTACGAGTCTTGGCAACACTGTCTCGGAAGGCTCGGTGTAGGTAAAACCAATGAAAATGGACAACGCCTTTTAGAAATGTGCACACAGTTCGGTCTTTGTGTCAGTAACACATTCTTTCAAACAAAACCAAAGCATACAGTCTCTTGGAAACATCCTCGCTCTAAGCATTGGCATCAGCTTGATCTCATTCTTGTTAAGCGCACTAATATAGGAAGCGTGCTCCTCACCAGATCATATCAAAGCGCAGACTGCGACAATGATCATTCACTGGTCTGTGCAAAACTGAAGCTTCCCCACACGAGATTTCACCGCACCAAATTGTCTTCTAAGCCTAAAATAGACGTCACTCGCATGTGTGAACCTAATCTAACTGCGCGATTCGCAAAAGCCTTCACAGCCGAGTTCAACAAGACAACCCCACTCGAATCTGCTTCAGAAAACTGGGAATCGATAATCCGTGACCTGTTGTTTGCCGACGATGCAGCCTTTATTGCTCACTCCCAAGAGCACCTCCAGTCGCTAATGGACTGTTTTTCGTCGGCATACAAGGACTTTGGGCTAACAATCAGCATGAGCAAAACCAAAGTCTTTGCTCAAGGGACTGTATCGCCTCCTATCATCACTGTTGGAAACTGTCAGCTTAAACCAGTACATCATTTCACATATCTTGGTTCAACCATTGCGGACAACCTCTGGCTAGACACGGAGATTGATAAGCGGATTGGCAGAGTAGCTGTCATTTTTTCCAGATTGAACTCTCGTGTTTGGGGTAACCGTAAGCTGACTGTAAACACGAAGATGATGGTGTACAGCGCGTACTCAATGCTTTACTGTACGGCAGTGAAACCTGGACCATCCACGCAAGACACGAAGGGAAGCTAAATGCTTTCCATCTACGAAGCATCCATCGTATCTTGAACATACCGTGGATGGACAGATTGAAGTGCTTTCCAAAGCTGGCCTGTTACGTCAGCGCCGCCTGCGGTGGCTTGGTCATGTCTATAGAATGGAAAAAGGTTGTATTCCGAAAGATCTACTCTATGGTGAGTTACAATTAGGAAGTCGACCATTGGGCAGACCGCACTTGCGGTACAAAGACGTTTGAAAAGATATATGAAAGCTCTTGGCATTGACCCAGCGAGCTGGGAAGGACTTGCTCTTGACCGCTCACTTTGGAGGCATTGTGTAAAGCGTCGTCTGCAAGCTGGGGAGGAGCAGATACAGTAATTGGCTGCTGAACGCAGATCACGCCGCCGGCGTGTAACTGACGACCTACAACAGAGTTCTGACTATCGTTGCAAGCGCTGCGGGAGAGATTGTTCCTCCCGAATCGGACTGTTTAGTCATTCAAAAAGCTGTAAAACATGAAAATTCATTTGATTGTGATGTACATCCATGGTCGACATCGGCCGAAAAAGGCCAACAGCACTCATTAGTTAGGGACAGTGTGATCAGGATCCTTGAAACAGCGGAGAAATGGTAAACAAATTGTGAACTTGTAAGCCACTGTTTGATAAGGCTAACACGACCAACCTGTTTAATCACGTGCCCACACGTGTGGGTGGGGTTAAACCCATAGGCTTGACCCAAAATTCGTATGTGCATGCATTTCTATCACATACAACCCACGACATTTTTGGAAGATAGTATATGCTAGGTTAATGAGATTCGAATGCATGCCGGAATAAATCCTCCTACTTGAAATCTGGTAGCCAGAATGCGCGAAATGAGCAGGAATTTCTTAGTTGGTAGCACCTGAATGTATATCGAAAAGAGAATTCCTATGTCCCGTGAGTGTTACAGTCCTTTAATAAATATTCAGCGGTTTAACCCAATAATAATATTTAGGTAGGTAGATTGTTAAGCTGTGATTTCCTCCGATTGACTGCGTTTGCTGACACACACTCTATCAAAAGATTTTTCAGAATGATAGCTGGTAAGCGAGTTGATAAAGAAAAAATCTATATGAACTCACGGAGATTAAAGGTTCCAAGATGGGCTAGCAGCGTGGAGATCATGGTTACGAGAATGTAGAACTCGATTGGAAGCAAACGATGGTAGCGTAAGCTCAAGGATCCTGAAAATTACCGTACACGGAAAGGCTGGCTAGAACAAACATTTTCGATCCTAACATGAACCTGCTGAGCTGCCACATTCATGCCTACCTTGTCTACAACTGTGTTTGTTCTTTATGGAATACTTTGCCCGATAATCTTGTGCTTGCCGAGTTTAGACGCTATCAACAGCATAGCAGTTTACGCTGCCACAAATACGCATTTTCTAACCGCATTGCGGTCCAGTTTACCTACTCATATGGTACTATTTGATAACGTTGACGCTTTTAAAAACCAGTAGATACCCACGTGGACAAGAATGTTTTTGCATTTTGTAATAATCCTTAAGATTATTTTATGATTTTTTTACATTCCCACAACAAAGTACATTTGTGTGGGTCTTCTAAAGCTTTTCCATCCAATAACTTCTATGAACAAATATATGAATCGCAAGATTGTTCACACTCGTTATGGCTTTCCATTCCGACAGTTAGCGCTCAGTTCGCTTCAATGGTTGCAGTTCATGAGGTTTTAAAATTCGCTGAGGCGCCAAACAATGATGTATCCTTGTTCCAATGCTCTTCGGTGTTTTCTTTGCTCTGCTGCTGAAACAGCAGACGAAAACAAAAGTTATTTATCTACGCACGCGATTAGATGTCACACTTTATAACACGAACGTCGCGAATCAACTTGCAGTAATCTTACTTTATTTAGAATTAAGTCCACAGATCCGACTAGAGTGAAATACGTCAAGCACCTAATCGTCACCGTATCCAACCCATCAACTAAATTCCCTACTGACTAATGTTGGTATGCTCTCTTTTTACGCGTTTCGTCTTCCTTCCCTCGGCGTTATGAACACGAACAAATTCATAGTTCATGGGACGTATTCGCCTTCAATCATCAGTATTGAAAACTAATAGTTTGAATCGTTTCATTTCACATGTCTTGGTTCAACCATTTCGGATTATCCCCGCTCAACACGGAGATTGATAAGCGAATTGGCAGAGCAGCTGTCACTTTGTCCCGATTAAACTCCCGTGTCTGGAGAAACGGCAAGTTGACTGTGAAAACAAAGTTGATTGTATGCAGCGCGTACGTACTAATTGTATGGCAGAGAAACCTGGACGGTCAAGGTAAGACACGAGCGAAACTGAATGAAATCCGTCTCAGGAGCATCCGCCTTATCTTGAACGTATCGTGTATGGACAAAGTAACGAATGCTAAGGTGCTTTCAAAAGCTGGTCTACAGAGCATGTTCACCCTACTACAATAGTGACGCCTACGCTGGTTGGGTCATGTGTATAATACGGAACATGGTCGTATTCCAAAAGATATACTCTATGGTGAGTTGAAATCGGGAAGTCGACTATTGAGCAGACCTCACTTGCAGCACCAAATATCTGCAAACGAGATATTAAATCTCTTCGCGTTGACCCTACGAGTTGGAATGAAATTTCTCTTGACCGCTCACTTTGGAGGCACTGTATAAAATGTCGCCTACGGCTAAGAAAGAGCATATATTGTTAACGGCTGGTGAACGTAGATCACGCCGTCAACGTGAAACTGCGCCGATCGACCGAGTACTGCCTGACACCGTGAGCGCTGCGGGATAGATTTGCCCTCTAGAATCTGACTGTTTAGTCATCTAAAACGTTGTGGCGCATGAAATCGACACACGCTTGTGATGTACATCCATGTTCGACATCAGCCGAAGGAAGCCAACAACAAGAACAACGCATTCACACTAAACACTGCTCACTTCAATCCAAAACAACTTCGTACATAATTCAACACACTGTGTCAAATTGTAACTGTTTGGCTCTGGTATTGTTTTTACCTATCCGGTGGGACTCACCTTGCCGACTCCTTGCTCTGGTTTCAGTGGCATGTAATCAGGTGTAACGGATCGAACAGAGTTTGTGCAAGAGTGGCAACGCTTTTATCCGTGTGCCAATTTCACACCAGACACTGGCAGGGATATTTGTTCAACCACTGTTTGTAAAGTCACAACCTGAGTGTGAACTTCACTGTCAGTTAAAAGTTGATTGTCCTCATCCGGTGGAAAAAGCAACATCAGGCCCACACTGAACCATCACCTCTCGCTTGAAATGCGAGTGTTGCCAATGCGTGGCCGTTGGCTGTGGTATTACAATACCGGAATTTTCTGAATATATAACAATTCCATCAAGTCGCGAGGTTTTGTAAGCCTTTATCACACTTAAGTGTTTTCATTGATTCGTCTAATCCAGTCGACAATGGAGCCGACTTGCAATTACAAATGTACCGGTCGGACACAAGTACGTCATGCGTGCTTGATTTGAAAGGTCACGTTAAAAGTACAAACACTCTGCGTGTTCGTTCATGTGATGTGGGGACACGTTTCCGCCGAGTTGCGTGAGCTGAGCTGAGAAGGTGGCATTCTGATGTAAACCAAGGAACATGAATTGTTATACCATGCACTTCACGATGGTTAACGTTTTCGCCCTCATAAGCGTTCGTACCACGAACCACAGTGTACAAATAAGGCTCAATTCTGTAACGACTAATTCCAAATATAAAATACCTGGTCAACGATAAGCGACAAAGCTCTACGATTCTGTTTTTTTAACAATGAACGTGATAAAACAGTGATTTTCACGTGGAAGAGGAAATCATGCAAAACTACCATACTTTGTGAAAGATTAATGTGCTCATTCGTGTAATTTAAAGCAAAGGCTTTTATAATCTAGACGTATGCGTGCTGCTCGAAGCACGATATTCTATGCGACGGGCGAATGAGATCTCGCTGATAACGATAATGAAATTTAGCAAGTGACTCATGCAAGCATTCCTTTGTTTGCTAAAAGAGCACATTTGAGGCATCGGATTCAAAAATCTGGCCAAATAAAATCTAACATGGCCAGTGATTTAAGTGTACGCATCCTCGTACACTACAACCGATTTCTGACTGTTTATCTTTATCAGATGGAAACAGTAAGATCAGGTTCAGTGAGCCTTGAAACCGTGGTTAAAGTGGTAATCACAAAGTTACCCTTGAGCTCAAAACAGCCATTACTATATTTAACTGAAACTTGGGGGGGACGGGAATATATGGAAAGCGTCGTCTGCAAAGCCGGGGAGGAGCAGAGATACAGCTCCTGGCCGCTGAACGCAGATCACGCCGCCGGCGTGAAACTGATGCAATACAACAGAGTTCTGACTATCGTTGCAAGCGCTGCGGGAGAGATTGTTCCTCCCGAATCGGACTGTTTAGTCATTCAAAAAGTTGCAAAACATGAAAATCATGCGATGTGATGTACATCCATGGTCGACATCGACCGACGGAAGGGCCCAACAACATCCAAATTTGGCCCCAAAACATTAAAAACATCTTGTCTAATATATATATTTATGGTTATTGTAAAGTTAATGATTTTTTAAACCATAAATCTTGAATTTTAAATGCCACTGTTGAATAGGTTTCTCACAAAGAATCACGATTTTTAACTACAGAAGCAATGTTATTCCTAGCGATACACTCAACTCTCTTATAAACGGCCATATATTGCAGAACTCACATCCCCATCACTTACACAGCACAACCACTTTCTGGTTGTTTGCCGTCATCTGGTGAAGAGAGTAAGATTAGACTGAGTGAGTGGTAAACAAAATTACATTTGAATGCCACTGTTCAACAGGGTTCTCACAAAGAAACACGATGTTCAAATACTGAATCGCAAGCACGAAAATCGGCTTAAAATTGACCAACTTAGTTTAGTGCATGCATCCTATGCCTTTTACACACCACAGCCGATGTTTGGCTTTTTGTTCCCAAGGATCATGAATACATACTTGAGACCAGTCATGGAATACGGTGTGCAGTCATGGTCTCCGTGACTAAAGAGGGATGTGGAACTTATGCAGCGAATCTATCACCGCTCAACAAAATTAGTTCTCAGCATCCGAAACAAACCATATAAAGCAAGGGTAGCTCAACTGAATCTGTTGAACTTTCCCTATCGACAAATCAGAGGAGACCTAATCTTACTTTACAAAACATTCCATACCCCGAACCATCCCTTACAGGATTTATTCACGCGAAGGGATACGAGCAATTATCGGACTCATGAATATGTGCTGGTCATACCCCATTCCCGACTGAACTGTAGAAGGTATTTTTACTCTGTCAGTGTCTGTTTTACTGGGAACAGTTTACCTTCAACCGTTGCTCACTCCACTAGCTTGCATGAATTTAAAACGAAATTAGACTAATTTTATTGCATTATTCGTTTCCAGAACATTTATATACTGTCTAATCTATTTCCTTATATTATTTATACACTTAAATTTTATTTTTACCATTCTATGGTTGTTGTTAAGCATGTTGCTTTTTAGACCATTAAAAACCTTGAATTACCTTGAATCAGGTGGATACAGAAAGATTAGTTTTTAGTAGGTCAGATGTGCACACCAGCGACATCTTGGTTGTTGCCGCTCATCAAGTACGTGCATCCGTGACCCAATATTCAAACCTCATTTTGAATTTGTGCAAAACCGAAGTCCTGAATAAATCCTCATGTTCAAGTTGAAATTTAGCTTCACATGGGTCCCAATCTAAGTCCCAATGTAAGATGAGTTTCAGTGAGCTTTGAAGGGATGGTTAAGTAATAAACAAAGTTATAATTGAAGGCCTCTGTTATATAAGTATTTTATAGAGAATCGCGATGTTCAAATACAGAAAGACGACGTGACTTCGAGTCCATCGCTAATTATAATTGACCAGGATTCAAGGATTTATGGTTAAAAAGTTAATACGTTACAACAACAAAGGATTACGGTATGAATGAAAAAGATCATAGTATAAAAGGAATAGAGTATATCAAATGTAAGGCTCGCGAATGATGTTCGTTTACATGTATACGTCCAATTTCGCTTTAAACAACGCCAGGCAAGGAGAGTCAACCGCATGTTGGGGTAGGGAATTCCAAAGAAATATAGCAATATAGCGAAGTCTTCTGTTCACAGTCCCACTACTTAAACACCACAACCGGTCTCTAGCTCTTTGTCTTCATCAGGGTAGCTTACTTGACATATTGCTAAACTTCAAGGAAAACACACCATATCCCATCTTTTACTATCGTCATGACAGCCTAGAAATAGACTAACGGTCTGCATATGTACAGGTTTAAGCACTCTGTTTATTCGGGACAAGAAATTTGATCGTCAGCAATTTCCACTCCTTCCCTCACTCGATCAGTGGCCAAAACTGCAGAGATTGACGGAAGCGACCGGTGACCGATATTCCGAATGAGAGCCTGATATCCTAAAAGATACCGTATAAATGAATGATCCCAACCTTTTGTCTTTGAAGGGAACAGTTTTCAAGCTATGGTCATTCTGGTGTCAATCGAACACAACGCTTAGCTAATTGGTCATGTGCGTAGCCTTCTAAAACAGATAAGACTTTACTGACACGAGAACGCATTAAATGTGGCTAGTGGATACGTGTTATGTTATACTATATAGACGGAAACCATCGTAATAAGCATATGAATGAATATCCAAATTCAAGCCCTAATAAAATACAGCAGTGAGGAGAAATGAATGAATACGTGTAACCTGACAGCCCAAAATGTTCAATATGACGTAGTGGTATTCCGAATACAGTATTTTTTACCCAATAAGCTAAGCGTTGTGTTCAATGGCACAGCTGAGGGGAATGCATCGAGGGAGCATTTTTCGCCATTCCTGGTAGTCTGAATCTTAAAGGACGTCCTATAAGCGCCTTGAGTGCTTGACCAGGAATCACTATGTGATTCTGTGTTTGTACAGCGTGGTACGTCGTACGAACCCTATTTATCAGTTGCATTCGAGCATAACTTTGTTTGCTTGAACAACGTTATTGAAAAGAAGCTAACTGTTACCTTGGTGGCACATATTCAGCCTGCTATCTAGTACGGTTATAGAATTTTCAATCAAAGCCTGAGTGCGGAAATCTATTAAACTCCTTAGCAAGATTTATTATCGTACAGCCATGTTGGCCGCATGTTTCAAGTATTCGCCATTCCACGAGCGAATATCCAAACGCAAACTACAAGATCTTACACAGCTACGCATAAGAGATAACTTCACTGTTTTGCTTTAAGATTGTTCACACCGAATCTTTCCCTCTTTATCGATTACTGATATCTGAGGATCATTACCCGAGCATGCAAACCTTCAAAGGCTTGGCCCATTCCGCGTTCTCGGTTATAACCTGTTTCACTTAGAACGCCTTGTAGGAAGAAATCATATGCTTAAGATCTGTTACGGCTTTCACTTCGAAGCTCGATTAATTCCCGTCAAATCTCTATTTACTCTCGGGCGTTTTTTATGGTTTTCCTGCTTTTGTTAAGGTCATTGCGTCCGAGTTTATTATTAATCCTCCAGCATTCAAACCCGTGCAATTAGCCAACTCAGTAGGTTTAACTTGCTGAATTAGGCTGTAAAATTTCGCGGCCATGGCCTCATCACCTTCCGTTCGCCACATGATGAACTTATTCATATTTTGCCCACAAGTCATGTGTTCATCTAGACTGCCATCGCCTGCCTCATATGACGCACGCCCAACGACCTTGGGACAGTGCCCACTGAGATTCGGCCTTTGGGACGTTGGCAGGATGAATCATTTTTAACAGAAAACTCTAACACAGATTGTTGGACAACGGCTGCGCGAATGTGCCGACCATCTAGTTTCGACCTTGGCCAATAAGCGGAGCTACCATACCTCAAGGTTGTTATTCGACAAAGGGAGTGTCTAGACGATCTGTCTGTTTTCTATGCTGTCTGTCAGTGGACAGACAGGTAGTGGCGTATACAACGCTTGCCAGAGCGGTGGCAGGAGTTTGTGAAACGGGTGGTCCTGTGTTAAATTACTTAGTTTGTAGTTCCGAGCCCCGTCCCAAGGCAGTTTATAAACAATCATTCCGCTTCCATTGTCTCATTGATGTGTGTTAAGAAAGCTTGATCCTGGTTAGGAACAGCTGTATCTTGATGGAAAACCAATATATTTTCACCAAGGTGGATGTAATGAAAATATAGGGAGTTTAGGCCCACTTGATCCCAGCAGTAAATTAACGATATATTGAACACTAGTAACTCATCATTGTATATTGAGCAACCGAAATGTGTACGGTGATTGTCCGCTTTGTTCTATGGCGCATTTATTGATATCGAAGGAATCAAATAACTAGAAACGGTAAAATATTTTCTTTAACTACCTAAGACTACCGGTTATATTGAATTCAATTTTATTCTCACTTCTTCTTGCTTCATTTTCAGTGAGTTGATTGACAAGAGTCTTGACTGAAGTTTGCCAAGGTTTCTCAGACCTTTGCTTGTCGCTGGTTTCTTGCTGCCGTAAAACTTTGAATAAAGACAAACAATGGACGATTGCTATTTTCCAGCAGATTTAAAACAAGCTGCCTTTCAAATGTTACGGGGTGGAAATATTCCCCTTTCATCTCCGAACTTGGCAGTCGAACACTTATGCCGACTAAATCGGAAAGAGATCTAGGTACCTGCGTATAAAGTTTGAAAAACAGTGTACTGCGGTCTATAAGCGTGTATACAAAATACTCGTTAGAACCTCTAACTGAACCAATAATTAATCAAGTCGCTGTGGAACGACACCTATGGCGACTAATTAAGAAGAAATCCCCGGGTAGGGACAAGATAACCCCAGCTATTCTTCGTGCACGTTATAGACAACTTTCATACGTTGTAGCAGAGGCTTTCATCTGGAGTCCCCGCGACGGCTGCGTAACGTCAGCATGGAAAGCTGATGTGGCTGTCGTTCCGACGTAGCAAATTACAGGCTCGCTACGCTACTCCCCTGCATCTCGAAAATTATGGAGCGCATCCTAACTGAGTGTATGGTGAGTCACCTCGAAACTAAAGGACTTTAATCAGCAGCGCAACATGGGTTTCGCCGAAACATATCTTGTCTGTCAAATTTACTCATCACTATGGACGATTGGACAACCCCTCTTGACCTAGGATAGTGCGTTCATGCCTGCTATATTGATGTATCAAAGGCATTTGTTAAGGTCAACCACAATCTGCTTCGGTAAAAGCGAGTGCAATATGGGATAACAGGAAACTTATTAGCGAGGATAACAGTTAGCTGACGGAACGGAATGTGCGAGTCCACATTGACGGTGTTCTTTCAAAACCCATCAATGTCACCCATCAATGTCTCTCAAGTTTAAGTTATCGGGCTTATCGGGCTATCCTTTTCTTGTTATACATAAATGATATTGCGCAAGTAGTACGATGCAAGATGGTTCTTTTTGCTGATAACATAAAAATATGGAAGCAAACCCGATCGATTGAAGATTGTTGGATGCTGCAAGAGGATTTGGATGCCCTGTATGACTGGTCTCAACGAAATCAGATGCTGTTCAACATACGTAAATGTGAAATATTACAACTTGGCCGGCAATACGAGCATACACATAATCTTGGTCATGAAAACTTGACTTGGACCAGCGCTGAGAAGGATCTCGGTATCTGGATTACTAATAACCTGAAACCGATTAGTCATTCCAGAAAGACATCAACAGGACAAGCGGTATCTGGGGAATGTTGAGGAGAATATTTGTGTGGTTCTCTTCTAAAACGCCCACCCAATTATAAATAAATCCATGCAACGATAGAGTACATGATCCCATTTTTGGCACCTTGGCTGCGTAAAGAC
>JACCGJ010010746.1:0-13963 GCA_013407085.1 Atriophallophorus winterbourni | reverse complement strand
GAACCAGTCAAGCTAGTATAAAGAAACTCGCAGTACAAAAATAGGCAATCTGACTCACGAACAGTTCTTTCGATCCACGTACATATAATCCCCAATCCTTCTTTGGTAATTCCTTGTTGTTCTTGTAATGACTTCAATATATCTACTCAAAATATTACGCTCCCCAGAGGAAATTCCCAAAAACCCAGATCGATCAAGAATGCAGGTGACGCACACATCAGAAGTGTATTGCGATTAATGGATGAGTTGATTAGGTACAAAATCGTATTCAAAAGAAGCGCTTTGTTAACTGAGTTATCGAACAAAAATATCAGTGAAATGTGAGTGATAACGTTAACAGGAAATCGATAAATCTATAGTGCTATCGATCGCCTGAGCGAAACGATATTGTCAGAACAAAAAGACCTGAAGATATGAAAACTGTACAATAGTTTTTTACCAAAAAATTGAGTAAAATTAGATTTGTACAATCTCTACAACATCAGAGACACCTGTGAATATTCTTAATTGCAGCGACCGTAGAAAACTTTCAGCTGAATAATATGTGGGGGATCACATCCCATCTATGAACGATCATATTGTTCCTACTTCGTTCCTTGAATTTTGGTGTTCACAGCCCCTGCAATTTTCTGCCACTTTGGTAACATATATCCAATAAGTTCATCGTTTGCGTATTTTTGAGGGAAAGATAACTGCAACTTTGGAAGCACACCCAGTTTTCGTAAAAATGTGGGATATGTAAGCAACACATAAATGTAATCTTTATTATTGGTAAGCGAATCAGAACGCTGCCTTTGATTTCAACGTGTTGAGAAAAATGAGAAAATGAACATTTTCAATTAAAGATTGATTTAAAAAATACAGTGCAATATAATACAATACAGTGCAATCAAGTTCCAAGTCCACTTGAACATTGCCTGTCTGTAATTCACTTCTCTGTTTGATACGGTTTTACGGTAGATTGATTATCATTGACAAACGCTCAATAATATTCGAACTCCGTTGACAATAAAGACTCAATGCAATGGTTGTCAAGCGGATAATTCAAATACTCTGCCACCTACGCGTGACTGACAGTGCCCATCTCGTTAACGTTGCGTTCTTCATTCGTATCAGTTTGCGCGATTTTCAGCAAACATCAACGCATTAAGACTGCCACAGTGACTGCAAGAGCTTCATGCGAAATATTTCTCGGGGATCAACGAACACCGGCGATCACCGGCAGTTCACCTTACCTCATAGACTGTACAAAGCCTAATAACGCACGGTAAGTATTCAACTAGATTATATGTGAGATCACATGGTTTTGTGTTATTCATTTTTTCGAAAACGTTTATTCACGATGCTGTGTTACTTGTGAAGTTATGTTTGTTTTATCACTATAAAATCCGAAGTCTTGAGTGGATATAATAACCAGCGCTTGTAACTCGTTGCCTTGCGCACTCCAACTAAAGTTGAAGATCTTCATATCTTCGAGACAAATCTGCGAATCCCGGACACAAAAGTTCCAGTGTTCCACACGTACCATAAAGTGAGCACGTCACTCCTAATACCGTGACACAAAACGGTCGGAATCGAGGAAATGGCGTTTACACATCGTGTCTATGCATAAACTGAAGAGCAATGAAACCAAACTTATGATGAGAGATTGCTTTGTGGGGGTGACACAAGAACTAGTTCTCAGACATCGCTGGGATTCCCATAAAACAAAATATATTCTTGGGCATATTGTGGGTCTTCCGATACGGAAACATTTTGGGAAAGCAAATCCAAAGCTAGACATTCCATCCCTTCCGGCTAAAATATTTTCTGCTGTGGTAATGTCAGAATCATGTAGTGATGCTAGTATATCTGTTAGCTAAGAAATATGGTGTGAAATTAGACAAATACCATTTTCCTGTGAGTTCGGATGTTGCTGGCAGTTTAGGGCCATTGCGTGTTCGTGGTTTATATGATTTCAAGACTACTCGCATTTGCCCCTAACGGATACTATCGAAGATTAGTGCTTCACATGTCATTATATAACGCCCGCAACAAATTTTTCGTATGTAAAAATTTGTGGTAGCTAACAATCAAGCACAAAACTGCAATGTAATGTTATTCAATAATTGCTTCTCGCCTATAGTTGCTCTTATAGATGAATCAAGATTTAACCTACCTTATTCATGACTTTTCTAATGCAGTATGAATACTGCTCACACTTTACACGGAAATCAAATGTAGATGCCGGCACAAGAAACATCTGCCAATACACCACATCCGTTTTACGGCTTATAATATTCATTAAAAAGGCCTTTGTCAAGTTCTCCAAATAATTTTGTCCATCACTTGCTAAGTATGCGTAGATCCTATTGCTGGTCACTTATAGCGGTGAGGTCAATTGTAAATTTATGAGCAATAGTGTCCGTTTCCGATGTGAAACAATGGTCGACATCAAACAAATGATGTCAGCGATATCAAATGCATATTAATTTACAATCATTTTAGAAAATCATTTGTTGTACGTATCAGAATGACGTAACGACATGATTTTCGGTACGAGTGGCGCACTTACGGAAACGTTTCTATTGCTAGATCGGGTAAACCATCGCAATGTCGGCCAATGCTAATAAAGTTCACATCTGCTTTTCCCTACCAAAATGTATCAACTCGTCAGTATGTGCTACGCATTAATTCACATATTCACCTTGCAATTTCCCGAACTATTACGCTTAACGATGCATATATGTGGCAATACACATTTCGAATTAATCAATAGTGAAGAGGAGTGATATTGTGATGACCATGTGACTCACTTTCGTGGTCGACAATGTGCGACAAAGTGCACAAGTGAATGTAGCCAACCGCTCAAACTTTTACAAAATAGGCACATTAACCCGCGGACGGAATCACGCAATTCTTTCTCAGGATATTAAACACAAGCAAACACGTACCAGTTTATATTTTATTCTGATCAAATGGGACTTAAAAGGTAGGTCATCCGATTTGGACTACACTAGTGTGCTTATTGACGGTCTGATTCAGATTTCAGGTTAACAAACATACTTAATTCCGTTCACATAGCATCCTTGCAATTTATACAATAAACAAAAATAATGATGTTGATGTTGGTTTTCTACGGATGATGTCGACCATGGATGTACATCACATGAAGTTTTTATGTTGCACTTTGCGATTCGTGAAGAACAATCGTTCACGCAGAGACAACAACAATATTTCTTACTTGGTCAAACGGATGAACGTGCACGGTGACAGTTTGGTCTGCGTTCTGCAGCAGAGAGCAGTGACAGTTCCTAACTAAATTCACAATGACACTTTGCACAGTGTCCTCCATAAAATAATTTACTAAATCGCCTTCTTGGTTTTAAAAATTAATTTTTCTATCTAAACACACATCCTGCATTACAAAAATCCTATGAATGAATTGGTCATGACGAGGCAAAACGTATTTAGATAAAAATAATGACAAAAGAATTTGATACACCTAATCAAATTTTTTTTATAATAAAATTATATTCAAAATGTAAAATGTAGTTTGGAAGCTCGCCGTAGTGAAAAAGCAATTGCTATGAATTCACAGAGCCAATGACATGGCGACTACATCGGCAATAATATGATCTCGCTGATTGAGTATTCTTTCGTGATTTGAATGGACGCCCAGCATGCGAGGTAGCCAATATCGACCAATCGAATTGAATGTATACGGCTTTCAATTGATTGCGCCATCCAATGCAAAAAACGACCGCTAGGAAACAATAAACAAACTGGTAATAACCTGAGAACTTCTGATGAGCAAGAGGACATCGCCTCATACAGGCAAACAAGTGAAGCTAATTCCGAGTACAGGATTTGTAGCTCGTTCCGCTGATGGACAACCGAAATGTAGAAATGTGAACATGAAGGATTTCTAAGACAGAAGATTTTAGCTTGATCAACGAGACTTGTGTAACACTTGCATAAATTATCTCGGATAGATTCCAACTGATCTGTACGATCTAGGATGCCATTCACGTGTTCAAATGTTACGAAAAAACAAGAGAGAATAGCAAGAAACACTGAATTGTCCAGTACCGAATAGCTCTGTTGACATGATGTATTTCGCACCCAGAGACTCAACACGATCAGAATCGTTCGCATATGATTTGGATATTTTTCAACATATGCGATTTCCAAGTTGAGCGAATCACGAATGAAATTGAGCAGATTATTCTGACCGGAAACGAAGTTTATCTTGAATTCAGGCAAGCCTAGTTTGAAGGCACGAAGCTCCATTCCTTTACGCATATTCTCTACAAGCCTACCATCATTCAAATCAATTAATTTGTTTGCATTCCCCAACTGAAGTTCCATTTGAATCAACATACTGTAGAATACAGCGCGCAGGGATATCGACACGTTGTAAATGGACTTTTGTTGCTCTATTTGTTCGAACAAAACGCGCAACGATGTGCCGCCACGAACGTAAATCGCATCCAGTAAATATGTACTGATATTCCCTTCACGAAACTGTTCTAACAGAAGAGACGACCATCAGTAAAATATCTCATTTCTGCTTTGAGTTGTGACTACTTCACCACACAATAACTGGCATATTTTCTTTGCAGCGTTGTCAATTGAGTCCATTTCGTCACATTGTGACATTGTCGTAGAATTTTGTGGTAAACGAGGAACATGCTTGTCACTCACCCCCAATTTGCTCGGCACTATGTTCATTAAATTACACAACTCGTAGCCAGAAGCATTGGGGTTAACAAGATAGGTTTTCGCACAACCAATGATCTCATTAACAACAGTTTCGAGTGTCTCATTGCGATATAACTGCAGCAATTCGCGAACACAGCAAAATGTATCCAAACCAAAGTTGCTCAAACACTTAAAAACAATGCGAAAATCTTTAGGTCCGCAGTGATTTCCGGTTGGACTGACATTTGTGATCGGTGATATCGCATTGTTAGCAATAATGACTGAGATAAGTGGAAGCAGCGAAGGGTTGAACGCACTGAATAAACATTTCGTCGCTGAAAATAACTTACCAGTCATGAAAAAATATTTTTCCTTTGTTTGCCCCTAACAATAATCACATAAACCTTTTCGACACCTTGGATTATCATCAAGAGTATTCAACCATATGAACCGCAGATTTGTTTCGGAATTAGCCGATCGAAAACTTAAGAAATCGGAATCGTAACTCAACACGGGACATTCCAGGAACATGGCCAACTCGGCCTTCGATTTGTCTGTTTCTCCATCACAGGTCAAATGCGGCACTTTGTATTCGATCAATATTTGAATGACTGTTTCGTAGGTCAAAGCAGGGCAATTATCAGGAAGCGGTCGATAATGTTAGAATTTCGAAGGTCTAAGCATGCGAACTTGATCAAGTAAGCAATTCAGGGATTCAATACGTTGTCTGTTCTTTCTGAGTAGATTTCCAAGTTTAGTGCCCTATGGAAATGAAAAGGGACAGGTACGATGGAAATTCGTAACAGTTAAACATCGCAGTAAATCTAAACACCTGAAAGAAACAAAATGTATATACAAATTTCTCATATTGAAAAGCACGTTTACTGTGATAAAACTTAGATGAAGCACTTGCGAGTACGGATGCGAAATAAAATGCATCTAAATATGTGACAAACTAACCTCTTTTGAATCCCCTTTTTCAATCCCTGAAATTAAATGTTTTCCTGAATTATACTACTTTTTTAGTTGTTAATAATAAACTTTGGAAAATGTGTTGGGTAAATTGTGAGCTTAATAAAATGTTTACTTACTCCAACTCCAACTACCAATCAACGCTGTGTTTGATGTAACGAGAACTTTGCCCTTGTGTGGGATATTTAATTGACAGTTATTTTTGTTTTGTCATTCATTTACCATTGGGATGAATAACTGCCTGTCATGTTAACAAACACCGTGATATTTTCGATTTGACCTGGAAGAGATATTTCCAAACGACCCAGAGCAAAATTCAATGCCAATATGGGCAAAGTTAGTCCTCAATTTTCAAGGAAGTAGATGTAAATGGTAATAAAATTAAGCCCATTTACAATAAAAAAATGCTTGCTTTAGAATTGAATAAAACGGTAGAGGAATTCTCTTTTCTACGAGCGAATGTCCTAAACAAAAACCACACGATATTACACAACGACACATACGTAGTGATCATATGTAGGCAATCAGACTTATTCAAATTAAAGTCACCCTCTCAAACATTTATTTAATCCCGAGGGTCTTACTCGAACATTTGCCTTAATACATCCCACTCACAGAATCAGTTGGGGTTCATGTCCAAGTTCGATAAATACACGACGAATAATGCTGTGGGTCAGTATTAACTCTCGGAAGGGGATGTCCCTTTATTCCTTATACCTCGTTATCATGTAATGCTTTATAAGCTTATTGTTTTTAATAACGTGACAATTTCTAACTTTCGAGATAAATATTATTGAATATTAAATGGGGAATGTTTCTGGAGACGGGGAGCAAGGCTGATGTTCTGCATACTATGCGGAAGCGTGTGGTTACCCCTCGATTTCAATGCATTTCACAGTTCTCTGTGTTTGGTAGCTCCAGCGTAGACGGTGCTGCCGTGGTATGATGAACAAGCTATGTGACCAGATCAACTGTGTGGATACGTCATCCAATGGTTTGCAGTGTCAACACTGACCTGCATGTATACATTTGTTGAGTAGATTTCCATTGTTTTGAGTCTTGTTGAATATTGTCTACACTGTAAATAATCGAAAATCGGTAGTTTTATTTATATTCGTGTGAAACAAGCATTCTTGAAAGTGGTAATTTACATCGAGTTGTACGGTTACCTTAGGTCGGTCTACCAATTTCAGCAGTGCCAATCCGATAAACTGTGGCTTCCATGTCTTAGTTCGTTAAATACCGTTCCATTGTTTCATGTCTCACTGTAGCTTGCCCTACAGTATTCTCCATATGAAGGCAAAAACCAAAAACATACGGGGTTGTTTAAGTGTAGTCGATGCGCCAATTTTCGAAACTAATCACTCACTCACTCACATACAGTCCTCTCCGTGCCGGGTGGCACATGAGGTTAAGACAACTTCACGCCAGTGGTTCCGGTCTGCCGCTAATTCCGTTGCCGTCTGCTCAGTAAATCCTAGTGCATGTAGTTCGCGTTCAAACGTTCTGCGCCACGTTTCCTCGAGCTGTCCACTTTTTCGTTTACCTTGCAGAAGCTAGTGAATGGCTACTTTCGTATGAGAACTGGGATCCATCCTGCGGACATGACCGAACCATCTCCACCGCCGTCTTTTGACTACGGTAGATACCACCTCCAGACCAGTTTTTCTCAGGAGCTCTTCATTCGAAGTGGTGTGTGGCCAAAAATCCGTAGAATCCTTTTCAAGCACTTAGTTTGAAAAACGTTCATTCTGCACTCAATGGCAGCGATCG
Organism: Atriophallophorus winterbourni; assembly: GCA_013407085.1. Lineage (NCBI taxonomy): Eukaryota > Metazoa > Platyhelminthes > Trematoda > Plagiorchiida > Microphallidae > Atriophallophorus > Atriophallophorus winterbourni. The sequence continues at coordinate 6,535 of JACCGJ010010746.1, read as the reverse complement.
TCTTTTAGCATTCCGATGCACACAGCAACACAATCAGAACGTTGCTATTGAAGAGTCTGATCTTCGTGTTGACGTCGAGGTCTGTAGCTGCATCAGGTATATCGAAGTTTGTATGAGGCTGTGGGCGATTCATAATGATCTCAAAATGTTCTCGGCATCTGGCTAACACTTCTTTCGCATCCGTTATTACATCTCCACCCTGGGTCCTCACTTGTTAATTGCTTGCTTGAGTACGATTGCAGAGTTTTTGATTAATCTGATATAACGTTCTCAAATCATTCGATCAGCTGGCCTCTTCTGCTTGTTGTGCCAGGTTTTCTTTATACCGTCTTTTGTCACTCCTTGTGGATTTTTTAACCTTTTTATCTTTCATGCTTTACTCTTCAGTGTTGGCATTCCATTCATTATAAGGTTTCATGATCAGCATGCGTTTCTCTATATCTTTTCTCTCTTCTATGATTTGCCAGTTTCTCGACAAGATTCACGAGGCTATGCCCCTTTGTCTGTACCCGACTACTTTTTCTCCGACGGCCTGAAAACATCAATCCTCATTTAATCATTCTGCCGGGCGCTGATTTACTCTCTCAGGATGTTGCCAAAAGCTTTACTCGTGGCGTCATCGCTCAGCTTATTCACATTCAACCGTGGGCTTCGCCGAATTCTGATATTTGACCTTCTCAGTTTTAAACAAATCTTTCCCACAACCAGGAAATGTTCGCCACCAATATCGGCACCACGCATGACCCTAACATCTTGTAACGAGCGTTTCCATTTACCATTTATCATCGTGTGATCAATTTGACTTTCTGTTCTGCCTTCCAGGAAATAAGGTGCCTCCAACGACAAGATGGTTCTCTTCGCAGGCGTCAAGTAGCGTCTTCCCATTATTATTCTGTTGGCCAACACCTTGCACTCTATGGTGCGCTTCCTGCTTGTATTTACAGTTCCAGTTCCAGCGTTAAATTCTCTTATTACCACCAGTAGGTCGTGCTTTGGGATGACCCTCAAGACTGATTGCATGGCTTGGTAAAACCTGTCTTTCTCCTCTCGGGGTGCATCTTCTGTTGGAGCGTATGCTACCACAATCGAGAGTTTGCAAAAGCTTGAGTTTAGTTTTGCATATATGTGTCGCTCGTTTACGCACTTCCTTTTAATGATCATACTGCCGGTCTTTCTGCTCGCAGGCAAAGCGACTCCAACATGATAAAGGTTATCTTGCATTCCTGACCAAAAATAATAGTCTCACCGCTATCTAGCTATTGCTGTCCGGAGCCAGCCCATCTCACACCGGAAATTCCAAGTATACTTAGATCATACCTGTTAAGCTGATCTATGGCTTGAGCCAGCTTCATACAGCGTTTGAACGTTCCAGCAACCAAGTCTTATCATACTTTTCAGCGCAAGGAGATCGGCAATTGAGCTGGAAACATCCTTTCGGCTTTCATCTCCATCCCTCATTGGACCTTCTGTAAGGTTTGCGTTGCTCCTGTAGCCATTGATAAGTAGAATTTTCGGATCTGTTTTCATTGTTCCCGTAGCAATGTAGGTTGTGTGATAGAGTTGCTAACCCTAAGCCCAACCCTCCTCCTTTCTCAGACGGGCTGGGGACAGTCCTTGGCAGAGTTAGTTGGTGTTTCAACCGCCGAAGCGTTGACTAGCTCTCTCTGATTTGAAATCACTGATCGTAGGATCGTTCGCAATATGTGTGATGGCGAATTCCACAGAAAGCTGATACGCACCTAGCGGAAATGACGTATTCAGTCGAGTATTGATTGTGGTATAACGAGACCACTTGAATGACTCCGTTTATTCTTAAGGATAACTGATATTATTCAAATCGCACAGAGGGTGATTTTAAATCTGCAGTGTTTTTTAGGTTAGGATCATATCTATCCTTTCACTACTTTGTGTAAAATCAGGCAATCCCAACAAGGCCATTCGATTTTGAGATTGGATGTGCTGCATTCCGTCGTTAGGTGGAGAATTGTACTTAGCAATGCAATATCTATAAGCAGCCACGGTGCTCAAACTTGGATCATGTATTCAACCGTTGGATGGTTGTAGGTATTTTTAATAAAAAAAGCATTTTAAGTGTGAACCACCCAAATATTCTTATCAGCGTTCCCAAGATAATCCAACAGGCCAACAATTGCCGAGATAACTGCGCAGATTGTGATAAAACGGGTAAGTGTTCCGGGATCAGTGACTTCTTAACTTAACGGGAACGAGAAGTGACATAGCAAAACCATTTCTAAAATCACTGTCTCAAATTATAAATCAAAATCCACGGGTATAAATATTAGTGTTATATGTACCGACGTGACTGATTCACGGAAATCGCTTTTCGAAGCTAAAAAAACATGTCTCAGTTGAATGGTATGAACTCTGTAGACAGATAAGACTTGCCGCAGTTAATACGTCATCTGCCAACTATGAAGGACTGAAAAGGTTGTCCGTCACCTGGAAAAGAACAATATACAACTAACTTCGCAGCATGACCTCCGTAATTCTGGCTCATGTCTGAAACAATTGATAACGACTGAAGGCGAGTGTTTGACGAAGGAGCTGGCAATTAGTTGATCAGCATAGACTTCTGCCAGAACTGCAGTAAACGGGAACCAATTAACAGCTCTTCGTATTGCTTAAATGCTAACTCTCTGAACGCAAGACATTTGTGTAACGAAACAGTGGCATACAAGTTTCGCTTGTATGCCACTGTTGGGTAAGGTTGGTACGACCAAACTGTTCAATCAGATGAGCCCTCACACATGTAGACTGGGGTTGAGCCCAAGAATATGATTAAAAAGCTCATTTAATTCGATTAAATTCTCCAAGCATTGATGCCATCACTGGAAGTTGCGCTAGTGAAATGATCGAAAGCCTTTGGATATTCTTTGGGAGTAACATCATGATTAATTATTCGTCGTATTTTAAATTAATTTTGAACCTCTGTTGCAAAGGAATTCAAAAGAAAAGAAACACCGTTAGTAGGAAAACGCATACAACCACAGCGTCTTGAATATGGGATAGGAGCCCATGTGAGTCAATTCGAATCGATTTCCAGGTAGACTCGATTATCTGAATCTCTAACCGTATATCCGGCTTTAAAATCTGTCGACAAGCTTATATACTCGGTCAGTTAAACCGTCAATAGGCCAAATATTTTGTAGTCATCACGATGTCAGTAATTTGGCTGTGTAGTTCAGGGCCAAGTTTATCAAACTGGACAAACGTTTCATTGTTAGAAACATAGAAAGATCTTACTTAGCTAACAGGTTCAAGATTCAAGATTCAAGATTCAAGATAAGGTGGACTGGATAATATTATGGCTTTCATAGCGATGTGTTATGAATGTTTAGTCGAAGCGCTGAATAGCAATCATGCGATAGCTCGTTAATTTCACGGCACAGTAAAAGAAATGTAAAAATGAATGTGAAGGCTTCTTCACTTTGCAATCTTCAAAGATACACTTTCCTAACCAGGAACAATCAAATCTGGCTGTGCTCTCCTAGCAATGCTATACAAATCGTTAGGTTCTTTTACTGTTCACCATCCAGCACGGTCCATTAGCGTTGCTTGTGGAGTTTTCTATTTAGGTTTACACTAAAATCGTCGAACAGCACTCCACCAGAAGCCCGTGAAGCTTTGATTTAACAATAAAAGAGTTCCAGTTACGTTTGTATGGAGCTTATAGACCGACGTTTGTAGACCCGAAAACTTGGTGCACTGAAAACTGTGCGCAGTACATCGGAATGTACACCAAAACAATGAACACCTCGTGTATGTATCAGGTCAATAATGGCCCCTTAAATAATTTGGCAACCACTCTAATGTGCAATACAAAGTGGTATACAGATGAAGAAGAAGAAGAAGAATGACTTTATTCGTGTTCACGAATTTTCATCGCATTACAAGTGCGAAATTGAAGCTCAAATTTATGATAGAAAATTGGTTTTGATCGTAAGTTTGGACAAATTCATTGACAGGAATTTTATTTGAAATAATTGTGTTTTCATGTTGAGAGTACCATTATGGTTCGTCTATGTATTGCATTTGGAATAATGGGCATTATAAATTATAGAGGGAACTGTGATACGATCTTTCGATCTTTATCTTGGTTCGTCGTTGTATTGCATGTAGAAGTCAGTTTGATGCGGTCACGAGCAGTCGAACAGTAGGCCTATCACATCAATTATCCCAGCAGTACAATGATTATAGAGCGAAATGTGATAAGAACTTTCTGTCTTTTAGATTGGCTTGAAAGCACCAGTGAGAATACACGATGTCTGTTGTTTAACACATTGAATGTGACCATAATGGAAATGCTACCCAAAACAACCAACCGATGATGCTAGAGCAAATGAATCACATTTATTTTGATAACCTCCACAGAGTAGATCTTTCGTAATACGAACATTTTACATTCTATAGACTGCCTTACAGTAGAAAGAAACAAAAACAGACATGCATGTTTATTCATTTGCTCTTAAACTGGAGTGGCACCAAACGACTGGAACGTGCAACAAATAAAACGTTCACAAAGGTGTCTGCTGTTCTGATGTCGATTATTGCAGGTCGGTGACTCCTCTCTCATTCTTATCAAAATATAATAATAACGGAAGACAAAAACGAGTTTTGCTTGTATGCCACTGTTGCTGAAGATTGGAAGGACCAAACACTCAATCACATTTCGTGTGGATTATGTGTTTGGACACGTGATTGAACATGTTTGTCGTACCAATCTTATGCAACAGTGGCATAAAAGCACAACTTGTTTGATATTACTGCACTGTCTCGAGCGAACTCGGATGATGATCTTGCTGTCACTACGTGATGAGTGCAATCAGCGCGAAACCCGTCGTGGAGTGTGTGTGAGGGAAATGTGTGCAAATGAGAATTTTGTCCATGATCATGAGTTTAAACCAAATCTACTTGTGTTTGGGCACATGTGTTTGTACCAGTTGGTCGCACAGTGAGTTGTAATATATTTCGATGAATGAGAGTAGTGCTCCATTTCCAGCAATAAACGATTCGGGCTGTTACATTCGTTATGCGCGGTGTCTTCTGACGTTGCGAAAGAGCAGGAACTCCTCTCGGTGACTAATTTTAGATCACATCCTAACCAAATAACTGCAGCCGATCTTCCGAATACTGACTATCGTTGCGATTGATGTATGAAAGATAGTAACTCACGAATCTTAATTTGTTCTTGTTAGAAACGCTGTTAAATATGAAACAATGGTGCAAACGAAAGGTACATCCATGCCGGACGTCGACCGAAGGATGCCAACAACATCAATTAAAAGAAAAACGTAGTTGGCCCAATCAAGTGACATGTATTATAACACCACATTGGTTAACAATGTTCCAATTAGAATGTGATTGTGATTTCGCTCAATATTCAAACAAAATAATTAGCGGTATCTGGTTAGGATATCTGATATTCACAGAGTGACACGTACATAGATTTTAGGATTCCACGGATTAGCACATACCGTGCTTTGGTTTGTGCTCTCAACCGGTTCAGGTTGAGAAGCTCACCATCACTTTGCGTGCGTATGTAAATGCCTTCTGTCCTCATCCTCAGAAGCAAAGCAAAGAAAATGCTGAACAGCGTGAGAGCAAGAACACACCCTTGTTTGGCCTACGGTAAATTGTTTACCAGAGTCACATATACGCAAAAGTGTCCCTAAAGGCAGCCGTGAGAATCAAGTGTTTATCAATTTCTTTTTCGTGATTTAGCCTTGGCAGTAAACATTGTTAATTTAAAGAATGTTGAAGTGTTGAGACGCCGACGAATATATATGGAGTCGGTCAACATTATTTTTGCCGGTCACCTTCCGATCCATAACGTAGCGTTAACATACAAATTATTTTGAAGACATCGTCCTTCAAAGTATTGATATCAGTCCATGCATCGGTGTATGTTAAAATAAAGCTTCACCAAGATATAATTCAAATTGATTGGTAAACAAAGGATTGATTTCTGTCGCCGCCGACCTTAGCAAACCAACGCAAAAAGAATCAACATCAATAAACTTAGAATCTTATAAAAATTGCCCATCCGGATTATCTAATTCCACGTATAAATGATAGGCGGTTGGATGCATTTAAGGCTGATGTCCTGGACAAAAATAACATAGCATTTTTAGTGAACAACTAAAGATTAAAATTGGCGACTCCAATGTGCACTTAACCTGAGGTCCAGCGGTTTTCTACGCGTTGCGCAATTGACTGTTGCACCGACATCAGTCGCGGCATTCGAGACGCTGTGAATAAGGATAACTTTCATGGTATGTTTGATGGAATCAAGATGGAATCACCTAAAACCTAACGCCAAAACACATGTATCGAAATTGAAATATGTTTCATTGAAATATATTGTCCTGACCGACTGAACACAAGTGGCTGACGAAGGAACTAGCAATTAGTTGATCATTATCGACGACTGCATGAGCTGCGACAAACCGAAACCAATTAGCAACTCCTCGTATGACTGAAATGCAAACTCTCTGAAATCATGTCATTTGTTCAA
>JACCGJ010010745.1:0-16195 GCA_013407085.1 Atriophallophorus winterbourni | reverse complement strand
CAGAAACCGCAGAATTACACGTGAAACAAATTCTAACCAAGAACATGTTACGACGAATATCCAATCGAAAGTGCGGAATGCTTAAAGCCTTTGACTGTATTCGTGTTCGAGTACTGCTATTGGGCTTTATTAAGTGTTTTAAGGGATGATTTTCAGTATGCAAGTTATTGAATACGAACAGGAGTTCACTCCGTATCCGTCGTTGGGTGAAATCGTGTAGATTACGTTTTAACATTCGCTCTTTGAAAGGCAAATTTCTCTAACGGGACACCAACTTTGTCGCACTACGATAAATCCCCTCAAGTAGTTCGATATCCCAACTAAGCCATGGTGTCCAGGCTAGGATGGCATATTTCATAGCAGGACGTACATACGTATTAATTAACCGGGGTAAGGTTTCGGTTGTGAAATCCCGAAAACCCCTTTTTAGAAGACAAAATACGGGACAGTATTTATTGTACATGTGCGGACCATGATGTTGCGCTTAGGTTTTTAAAACGACCAACCAAGATACCAAGATCTTCTCTGCGGTGGTACAGGGACGAGAGATCTTGCGTGCCAAGCTGATACGTGTGGTGCACAGATCACGTTGTAATGCCATACGGTCGTTAATAGTCCTAACACGTTTCCATATTTTAATATCATCCGCAGAAAGTATCAAATTACACCCAACATCCTTCACCACGTCATTCATATACACTAAGAACAGATGGGGTCCGTGCACACATCCCTATGTGAACTCCACTTGTGACGTCTATTTTTCTATAGAGGGTGATGCTAACGCAAACTTGGACGTGTTTTTCAGTAAGAGAGTCTCTCAACTAATTCAGTAACACTCCCGTTATTCCATAAGCTTCGAGCGTTTTGATTAAAATATTATGGTTGACTCTATCACCTTCGTCTATCGACTTGGTCCAATCCTTGAACGTTGTTAGAAGGTTAGTTAAATAGAAACGATTTCTTCGAAAACCGCGTTGTGTTGCAGTCAAAATATTTTGGTTTTCAAAATGTTCTCTAATACGCGCAGTCACAATGCGTTCCATTAATTTAAAGATCACCGGAAATAGCGTTACTGGTCTATAGTTTTCTGTGTCTCAAACAAAACAGACACCAAGACAATTATCTCCATTAATAATCGATACTAAATCCGATGCCAGCGATTTGTCGCATTTTGCATGCAAACAGGCGTAACACGTGACAGACCTCGCCTTAGGACTTACCGACTTTCGGCAAACCGTGCACATGCATCCCGGTGCGCTTTGTATCCTTTTCGGGTCATCCGGTCAGGGTTGTGTGCAGTACTGTTCAGTTGTGTGTGCACATGCAGTGGTTGCTCGTATTATCGAATACCGCTACGAGAGTGGTATATACAGAAAGCTGACTTCCAGAGGAGTCCAACAAGGTATAACATATCCACGTACGTGTAAGCGTAAGAACAGTATATCCTGATAAACAGGAGCTCAAAAAATGCGACCGCACGACACGTTGCTTACGAAATCGGATGGAATATTCCATAACAGGACGTATATTCGTATTAATTACCCGGGGTAGGGTTTCGGGCGTAAAAATCCTGAATATTCTATTGAGGAGACTCAAGATACGGAAAGCTTTATTGTACACTATCCGACAATGATGTCCAGGCTTAAGGTTAAACAAAACCCAGATACCGAGATATTTTTCTGCGGTGGTCCAGACGAAATCTTGCGTGACAAGCTGATACGTGTGGTGCACAGATTTTCCAAGCTGCAGTATTTTACATTTCTCAGAGTTAAATTGTAACTCATTTGACTGGAACCCACTAAATAAGGTGCACAGATCCCGTTGTAATGCCAGACAGTCATTAACAGACCTGACACGTTTCCATATTTTAATATCATCTACAAACAGTATCATGATACATACAACATCCTTTACTGTATCGTTCATATACACCAAGAATAGAAGAGGTCCAAGCACCGAGCTTTGCGGAGCTCCACTTGTGACGTCTATTCTTCTGGAGAATGTGCTGCCAACGCGAACTTGGACGTGTCTATCAGTAAGATAGTCCCTTATCCAATTCAGCAACATTCCCGTTATTTCATAGGCTTCGAGCTTTTTTATTGGAATGTCATGGTTGACTATATCAAAAGCTTTGAAAATATCGGTGTAGCAAGCATGTGCAGCCTAACCTTTGTCTAGTGCCTTGGTTCAATTATCGAACGTTTTAAGAAAGTTAGATAAACAGCAACGATTTCTTCGAAAAACGCGTTGTGCTGCAGTCAAAATATTTTGGTATTCAAAATGTTCTCTTATGCACGCAGTCAAAATGCGTTCCGTTAATTTAAAGATAATCGGAAGTAGCGTTAATGGTCTATAGTTTTCTGTGTGTCAACGGCCACCGCCGTTATAAATAGGAGTAATCATCCCTGATTTCCATTGTCTTAATAGTGTTCCTTCATGTAGACTGAGATTGAATAGTAGCGTAAGAGTAGCAGTCAAAGCAATGCGATATAAACGATGTATGAGAGGCTATCGGGTGTAATTTGATAGTGTTTGCCGATGATATTAAAATATGGAAGCATGTTCGAGCAAGTGCTGACTGTGTGATATGTGCACCATATACCATTTGTCGGTCTGATGAGGATTGCCTAGTTTTGCAAGCAGATATAAATAAGGTGCACCAGTGGTTAATTCGAAACAAGCTGACCTTCAATTTGCGCCAGTGCCAAATGTAGCATATAGGGAAACCTTTCGCATTTTCATACATACTTGGCAGTCACACACGTGAGTTAAGTATATCGCAGAAAGATCTCGGTACCTGGGTGTGCGGAAATGTGAAAAGCAGCCTACTGCGCAATGCTGTCTAAGATAGGCATTTTCGGTCGTTTTCTACCGCACTAATTGTCAAAAGTACTCAATACATAAATACATCCAGCTGTGGACTATACAGTACAATCTTCGACACAATGGATGGAAAAAGACATCTCGCTCATCAAAACGATTTATCATAAGGCAACCAAAATGGTTACTGGATTGCATAATTTTCCCTTTGAACAGCGACTGACGAGACTTGGATTGTGCACCCTCGAGCGCAGACGCATCCCAGCTGACCTAATCCTGACATACCGAATAATCCATACGGGGTCTCACCCACTCAGACACTTTTTTACAATTGGTTCCTATTTCCCGACCCGCAGTCACAACCTTACCCTTCAAATTCACATTATCGATTAAACGGTGTCCGCAACTTTTACGCAGTTGGTGTATGCTTTTGTGGAATAGGTTACCGCCAGAAATCGTTTCCTCATCAAACGAAATGATTTTTCAAACAAACGTTACGATCTTTTATGTTGAATAATACTGTGTTGACCCCAGTTTACTGAAATCCCTTAGTGATTCCCTCTTACACACATACTTGGAAAACAAATATATCCAATCATATATTTCAGGTCAAGATTCCCTCCCTCCATGTCACAATGGGAATTAGTTTTGCTCCTTCCTTGGACGCAAACATTAGAGTAACGATTTGTTTTACTTACAAACATATATCGATGTTATTGTACAGCTATTTGCTTTTTTTCTCCAAGAATCTTGAATCTTTCCGGACAAATGTGTTGCCGCACAGCAATTATCAGGTTAACGTGCAAACTTTTATCTGGACTACCACAAAAGCCATCTTGTTGCGAGTGAGTGTTGTGTAACCTCATGCAAGGACAGCATTAACACTTAGTGTACAATGATGCATTTCGTAACTTGTGTCTGCTAAAAGGGATATTCAGGAGTTTCAAGTCAGTAACCTTACTTCTGATACCGAATATATAAGGGTGTTCTGTTTTGGAATATTCTCGACAACCATGACTGCGAAGGATATTGAATTCGTTGACATGCATTAACCCTCATGCAAACGAGGTGATCTCATTTAAAAGAATTCGTCTTTCCAATAGCGAATGTAAAATCGAAAACTACAAGATCTTACGCAATGACGCATACAAAGTGATTGCAAAGTGGCATTTAAACTTATTCACACTGAAAATGATTCTCTCAAACAGCCCGAGGACATTAATCGAATACGCAAACATTCAAAGGTTTTAGGCAATCCCCCATTGTGGATTGGATATTCGTCGTAATTTTTTCTCGGTTAGAAATTGTATCGCTTGAAACGCCATGCCCGAAGAAATCCGAAGCTCGAAATTAGTTTTGGTTTCTTCCTAAATGCTCGATGAATACATGCAGAACGATATACTGCCTGACAGTACCTATTAACTGTTGTATGGCAGTAAGAACACGCAGGTACGTGATAAATCAGATTCTATCCGTCCAAACATTAACAACGATTAATAATATCGGGCAAAGGAAGGTGTAATATTCGACCAATCAGAATAGTCCAAAGTTTGTAGTCACAGATGAAGAGACAAATTTACCGGTCATGTCCAATTCTTTGGTCACAACACTAACTCTCAGAAGGTTTATATGCTTTTACTCAATGTACTACGGTTTGTTAAGTTGATTGGTTTATCTCTGTTCCCAGATTTTATACTTATATATCACATCAATCAGAATGCTGCTTTGAAGTTAGGTGTGGAGTGTCAACCGTTGAATTTCTTCTTCATACGACCAGTTTGCTTGCACGATGGTGCATTCCATGAAGCAAGATTATATCCTTTTCTAACCACGAAATTAAAGTACGTGGCAGGTGTTTCATGGTTGGAAAGGTCTAGTTTTCGCTCAACGCAGGCAAATTTCGAAGCGAACATTTTCTGAAAATCCGTCGCAACGTACACAGCAGCCTTGAAGCATGCTTGTACTCTACCTCTCATCGCAAGCTTATATTTAGGCTGTCGAACTCCCAGCTTCCAAAATTTCTTTCGCATTTAGTCGAGATCAAATTTGTGTGGCCGAAGTGACATGTGTATTGAAAGAGCTTTCTTAATTTGCAGTACCGTACATTTTGATCAGTTAAATGGTAGCTTATTCCTCACAAAACTTTCATAACGATCATCCAGTTCACATTGAAGCCTAAAAACATTGTATTAGATTTGATCCCAAATCTTAAATTCATCTGCAAAGAGTACCATCTAACGTAAGAACATTAGTGGCAGTTCGTTGATATAAGCGAGGAACGTACTGCGCAAGAATAGAATCGTGCATTACACGAATTTGGCAGCTGGTGAGTTAGTGAATGTAACTTCGTTTAATCCATATCATTATCCTCATCATCATCATAGAGACACTTAGTGAATTGTTTAAACATACTCAACCGAAGGAGCGGTGCAAACAGAGTGGAAGACAGGGGTAATTTTACCTATCTACAAAGGTGGTAGATGTTCAGATCCTGCAAACTACCGTTCTCTCACCCTACCTCATGTGATATCCAAAGTTCTGAGCGTATAGGGACGGAAAAAAAAATGTTCATCACTTGAGTTCAAAATATGCGATCTGTAGCGCAGCATGGTTTTCGGAAATCTCGCTCATCTAGTTGACGGGTTAACCGACTGTACACAAGCGGTTTGAAAACCGAGAGCTACGACATATGCGCAGCCACGCAGCGATACCACAAACCCCCCACTCCCGTATTAGCTGTCACCGATATTTTTATTTTGTACGTGTCTGTTTCCTTTTGGAATACCCTCCCTGAAACTCTTGTCATCGCTCCCGGCGTCGAAACGTTCATTCGAAATTTGGATACTTATTTGTTGCATAACGATTTAACGACACCTGCGTATTGACTCATGGTAAGTATTCAACTGAACTATACTTGACATTACATGTTTATTTTATTTCTTTTTCCTGAACGAATATTTACTATGATATGTTACCTATGGTAAGGGTACTTTTTAATTGTACAATTGTTTTGCGCACAGGATGGAACATTCAAGCAATACGATTCTAAATTCAGTATTCACACGATGCGAGCATCTCAGTATACAAATAACTAACAAGTTCAAGTTTCACGAAGAACTTTACGGATTCGACATGACTTGATGACTAGTTCTGACTTGATTAATTCACTAAGATTACAGATAAACCGTTTTACACTTTACTCGAACAAGGGTTAGTCGGTTCTTTGACGCATTGTAGCAGTCAGCAGATTACCCAACTCGCATTTAAAGTGTTTGGCTACCAAATTTCAGCCGACAGATTAAGCAACTTAAATCTGTATCTGAAAATTCGTATTTCTTATTAATTAAGAAATGACCGAAAAAATTGAAACTTATCATTTATGACTGGATGGCCCATTTGAATGCACGTAACATGAGTTTAATTCTATCATGGTTGGACAAGAATGACGCAGAACCGGTCAAGACAAGTAACTTAGACCTCAGGACTTTCTAATAACAGCAGGAGGCCCTGCAAACATGAATGGTGGTGCAACGTTATTCATCCACTATACGAAACTTCGTAAACATTTAGTCGGTTGTAAAGAAATCAATGTAATTAATTACTTTCTTTTTTACTTCATCACGGTACATTTTTGCAAAATCTTATTACTAATAAGTAAGATGAATCGTAGAGACATTTAACGTGACTCGATTCGTATTTTTGCAGGATCACAACATATATTTGTTAAAACATATTTCGCTAAATCGCTATATCCAAATCAGTTCAATCACGAAAGAATGAACGCAGCACCGAACTAGTTATCGTAATTATAGAGGCAAGTCAAAGTAATTCAAAGTTTTAATGGTCCAAAAAGCAAATAATTTACAATAACCATGGCTTAAAAATATAGGGAATGCATAAAAACAATACAAATGTTGTATCAATATGGAAAGTCAGCATGTGTATTCAGGTGCGAGGTTGGATTTCGTCAGCATATACTAATCAAGTTCAGCCTTGAACATGATCAGTCTGGATGCGCAAACGATATGTGGGGGCAGAGAGTTCCATATAAAACAAACTCGGACAGCAAAGAAAAACCTTCGACAATTTTATATTGAGTGTGGAATAATTAACTTGTAGCCTTGCGATCTGCCAACACGTGCTTCTTGCAGATGAAACAGGTGTTTAGGTGGGTGATCCACTGTATGCAGAATGTTGAACAGCAGAATCAACTCACCCCGAGACGACGGTGCAAAAAGTCAAAGAGGTTTAGAGTTGCAATCCGCTCCTCGTATGGCCTGTTTTATAGCCCGGTCACCAGTTTTGTAGCGCTTTGGTATACGCGTCACAGCAAGGTCATGTCCTTTTGTAACCATTGGGACCATGCTTGAACAGCGTTCTCCATTATTGGTCTGATATAGGTGTTAATTATCCGTGGGAGTATCTGCTTTGTGAAACTACCGAAGATCCGTCTGAGCAATGCTAATGCTTGGCAGGACTTTTGTATGAAACAAAACACTGCATTGAGGACTTCAAGTTACTGCTTATCGACAAACCTAGGTCTTTCTCTGCTTATGGTAGTCCACACTTTGATGTCATCCGCAAATAAAATGATTCTGCTGAGGACGATTTCAGGTATATCGTTCGCGTACACCAGTAAGATTATTGGCCCCAAGACTGAGCCTTGATGTACGCCATTTGTAACTTCTAGTGGGCTGGATAGTGCCCCATCAACTCCAACCTTGATAACTCTACCAGTCAAGTAATCCATACCAATAATCTGCCGCACACTCCGAGCTGCTCCAATTTTTGTTGCAGTATGCTGTGGTTAACACGTTGTTAATCTTTAGACATATTCACGTAACAAACATAGATAGGGTATCCATCGTTCACGGCTCGAGTCCAATTATCAAGAGTTATGAAAAGATTGGTGAGGCAGCAGTGTCTTGTCCTGAATCCGTGCTGTGCGATGAAAAGAAGCTTAATTTGCTCCAAATGTTTGATAAGTTTGTCAGCAACAATTCGTTCGAGAACTTTAGCGACCACTGGCAACAACGTGACTGGTCTGTGGTTAGACACATCGGATCAGTTCCCGCCTTTGTATATCGATGTGATTAGTCCACTTTTCCAGTCAGTAGCAACCGTGCTACAACTCAAGGACAGGTTAAAAAGATCAGAGAGTAGTGAGAATACAGCATGGGTGCATTGTTTAAGGATGAAAGGTGTTATTTCATCAGCACCCTGTTGATTTTTGTATTTAACCAGAGTAGCTTTACCTAAGGCAATCTCGGTGCAATAAGACCCAGTTATGCTAGATACTTAACGGCAAATGAATACATGTTGAACGATGGATTCAAAGGTGAACATCGGGTTCGGAACTGAATAAAACGACGTGACGGTAACCAACTGACGTCCCTGATTCATTAATGTTCAAACATTTTCATGCAAGGTCTCCAAGAGTTTAGGAAAACTTCCTTGCCATAAATCAATTGGCCAGATAACGATATTGATTCAGGAAGAAGATTACATATTTTAAAATTGTGTAAAGAATAGGTACATTTCTCAATAACCGCTGATGCAGTTTAATATCCGCCCACCAACAAACTCATTATAATCGTTTTGTTTTGGCTTATACAAAATCAATACGGGCTGGTTGAAGCACGGCCCTAAGGTATGCTAGAGTTCTTTAAACCATCAGATGTTTATGTGGCTGAAAAGCTATTATAAATTTTGTTGATTATAAGGAATTTGACTAGCATATTTACTTTTATTTGCGGAAGAATTTGTGTGACTTTATAATTTCGTAATAACAGATTGTTGTGTATAGATCTTTTAAAAAATGAAGTTTGCAAACTGCAAAATGACTGCGTCAAATTAGGGTCGCTCGGCAGAACTTATCATATTTCATGGTTTAAATAAAGAGGATACTTGTTGTTCAGGAACTTCTATCGAAAGAAATTCAACTGCTTAAGCCACCTAGCTTAGTGATAAAACTTGCTGAATAAGCAAGCCGATCTCAGTGGACACTATCTACTCATCATCATCAAAGACAGCAATACACCGGTAGCACGTACGGAATGCTTAACTGCCATACAACCATGAAAAAGTAAAATCCTAAAAGATGGGGAAGGGTGGGGCTTAAATTGCTACGGCTTCTATAGAAGAGTAAGCACAAACAAACTGGGGAGAGGTGCCTACACCTCGAATGGAACATACATTCAAACAAGTTTCGTGAACGAGTAGAGCGACATCTGCACGGCAGCTTCCTTGCGGCTTTCACTGTCATGCATCATAATAAGCTTTTCTCGTCACTCCGCTTGACAACATACAAGGTTAGGCAAACACTCCAGAAAGATGATTAGGTAAGACCGCCATTGAACACGGGTTTTCGGGACTATCTGAAAGCGGAACTAACCATTGCGATATATCGATCGCGGGGACACAGCTGGAAGACGAGCTGCGCCTAATTTGGAAAGGTTACTTGTAAAGGTTTTTAACTTCCTATGCCATGTGACGGTTTGGTCACCCCGAGATTTACACCAATTAGGATGTGACGTCGCAAAAAGAATCCGTTTCGGAAGTCGGTGGTCCGGCATCCGTAAAACGTGACCCAACCAGCATATCCTATGCAGGTTGATCTGCTTCTCTATATCAACATTACTACCGAACAATTTATTTCGGAGAGCGTCGGTGCGTATGCGATTGTAACAGCTAACTCCTAGAATGTTGCGGAGACATCGGAGTCGGAAAGACTTGGAGACGGTGAAGATGTTCTTTACGTAACGTCTAGGTTTGCACCCATACAGTAAACAGCCCGGAAATGTCGCTTTAAGGACTCTACCATTAAGTAGCAGAGACAGTCCTTATGACGCCAGAGGTGACCTAGGTTGCGGAATGCTACGGTCGCTTTAGAAATGCGTGCCGAGACCTCGTTATCTAAAACGATTGCAGAATATTGATACAACTCCCGAGATAGTAAAACGATCCCAATTTCAAGCGCATGCTGATTGTCAAGTAATTAAAGCCTTGTTCGATAAGTCAATGTCCTGCAGAAGAACACTGCACTTAGAGGGCGCAAAACGCATTCCAAATGCGGGCACAATACTAGATAGCTTGTTCAGTATCGCTTGTGCATCTGTGTATGAGTCGAAGAGCAGAACTATGTCATCAGCATAATCCAAGTCGAGAAGCTTGACGCCTGGCATTATATGAACTCCGAAAGCTGGGGCACCTTCGTTGCATAATTCCATAATTGCATCAATTACAAAATTGAACAAAAACGGAGAAATCGGGCATCCTTGTCGGAAGCCACTTGTGGTGTGGAATTTGGGTGAGAGTTCATTGTAAACCATGGACGAGATCGGATGTTAGAGCATAAAGAAGCGCGTAGTTGTTGAATATTTTGAACATATCTAAACTAGAATCGCATGGTTTCTCTGTTTGAAATGAAAATGATTTGTTCCAATTAAGTATCACAAACAATAAGCAATTTGTTAATTAACAAGACGTAGTACACGCCAGCCAATTGACAACATGCAGTTAAAAGCGTTATAATATAGTATGGGTTTTATTAAATGTTGAGATGCGTTACTCCGAATCCGGCGATTCGTTAATGGTCCGGGTTGGTCGACGCATATAAGGCAACAACATATTCTACTCAGGGCGCCCTAATGAGAACGATTTGTGACATCGGTAACAACCGAATTATCAAGGATTTGTGTATTTTGGCGCAAACAATGGGAATTATCAACCACATCTGAAATATATACCATCATTTGCATACAAGTTTAAACATCTTAGTTAAACCACGAAAACCTTGTTACCATTAATTCAATGTGTGAATTTTGTAATTACACAAAACACACCTTTAATTTAACCGTTGGAGCTTACAGGACCTGTTTCACTAAATCCAAGCCTTTCAAGCGAAATGGTTTCACCACCGGAATCAGTGCTAGTCATTTACAGTTATTTTCCACCTATTGTCAGTAGTCATGTTAGACCTGGCTAGAGTAGGGTATCAGGATTTGGAATTGCAATGACTATATTCTCAGACTGTGATAAGAACTAGTTCCGAGAGTAATAGTAATTCCCGGAACCACATCCCCGTCAGTAAAGACCTGAAGTAACGTCTTGTGTAGCTCATATCACTGCACTTACACACAACTGGTTTATGGCTGTTTGCCGGTATCAACTGGAGACAGCAAGATTAGGTTCAGAAACCGAACGAATTCTATTCTCCACGCACTACTTTCAACGTATTAGACGCGCGGCCAGATTTAAAATGTTTAATTAGACATAAAAAGGCATAAGAGGCAGCGGTTAAGTCCAAAGCATCGATTGATAGAACGAAACGAATGTCTCTGCTACAACATCCCCTTTCCATCAGAACAGCTCTGCACCTACTTGCAAGCACATCGTTGAACTGATTTCACTAGCCACACTGCTTCATCTTCAATGCACAATACGATTATTGATTGCTAAAAAATTTTGTGGTTTGTTCAAAGAAACAGTCTACATAGACGTTAATCGTGTTCAGAAAATGACCTCGGTGAAGACCTGAACTTAAAATGGCAACGCGTGACAACCCGATTCTGTGATTCACACAAAACTAGAGGTCAACACGCACGGTAGGTCGACAAGTCAGTTCAGCAAATAGAAATCGATGCGACAGAACGGCGGATGGTACAGCGATACAGCGCATGTGAACATTTGATACGAGGTCATCATTATAACGACAGAAGGCTTTTTGATGATTTACTATGCAGTTTCTGAGATGGCAACAGATTTAGTACCATGTGTGAATTTTCAGCTGGAAACACCACAGCGCTTCATCACGGAGCATAGGTCTGAATTCAAACAAAGTGAGAAGCAACACGGGGCAGGAAAAGCAGATAAGCATATTGTGAAGGTGCGAAGTGCATAAGCGCTAATCAGGAGCTTTCGAATGATAGACAAAACACTCCGACGCAACATAAGAGCAAGAAACACCGAAGAGATCGACGACGACAATTGCGAACTCGTAATAGTTCGGATTGATTGCATTCGAGCGGTTCGAGTGACATCTTCGGAAGTATGAGAAGATGGACAACATCAGCCACGATCGAACGATATGCAATACGGCAATGTCGGTCAAACAAGCCCAGTGTGGTAAGGGTTTGAATTGTACCGGTTGGCACGAAATCGACTGACAAATCAGATCGAAGTGTCCGTCGGAATAGACGTGTTGGGGTTCATCGTTGTGACTGTTTGTTTGCCTATATAAGATAAGCGTGTTTCGTCTTGTGCGTTATAAACGCCTTTGACCAATCGGCTTCTCTTGTGTTGTGGGATTCGTTGATAAATGCGATTAACGTTGGACAGGTTGACCTCAAGACACAATGGGCCAGGTATGCGGCACCCGCGACTCTTTCACCCGACGCAACGATTCTCTGTACACCCACTGCTACAATATTTCTAAAACAAGGCGGGCAAGCGAATTATTTTCATAAAATGGTTTCGGATAAACATAATAAATTTCAATGTTGCAAGTAACATTGGTTTGCAGCTAGTAGGTTTTCCTAGACTCCAGCGCCATATCTGTATCAACGGGGGCATATTCCGAATGCTTAACCGCTAATCGACCACAAAAAATGAAATCAAAGATGTCCCTCCCGGACTAAGTGATTAGGACACGGTATGGTACATTGTGAAGCGTTCTTAGAATATCACAATCATCGCAAACAAGATATCATTCGCGCTTCTTTCGCTCCGTGCTCTCTTGGTACCGGTAGCGACAAATATCCAACGGACATGTTCCGCTCGGATAAAGGCTCACCGCTACGCACGAGTGTGTTGAACACCAGAACCATTAGTATAGGGCGTTGTTGCAAAACAAGGCGAAGGTTACTGAATGCTACACCTGTATTGCGCACATGTTAAGAACACGCCATCACAACAATCGACAGTACAGAAGCAAATGATGAGGTGAACGGAGCTAGCTATCGGTTCCAGGTGATCCTTGCACGGATGTGCAATCGTGCAGCATTTATGTGCCGTGTGGCTAACATCGTGCTAAATTGATTGGCCAACGGTTGTGAGCTGCATGCTGAAACACGCTGGAGTCTCACTACCATTTCTGTTTCCCCACTCATATATGTCTAGGCTTGGGCACCCTGACAGTATCTTAGCCCACGTGCAGTCTCTGACTGTGCGGCACTTTGCCTAGATCAGGCTTGTGCTTTCAAACATACATACATACTAGGTGATGCCAGTGAGGTTAGCGCGAGAGCCGCTTCAGTCCTGAGTGCTTTACGGCGAGGAAGGGCAGCCTGCCATACCGTGCTGGAAATATTGAACGAGAATGACAACCGTACGTATCAAAACCCTGTCTGAGGTTCGGCAATATAATGCATAAAAAACAATATATAATTCTTGGACACACCATGCAGCAACACAATAATTAACACCCGCAACTGATTGAGTCGAATGACGCTCGGGCGTCTAGTAATAACACAATAGTCGATCTGCGGAATGCGCGGTCTTGCTCGATTTACCGATGATACAGGAAAATGTGATCTATACAACCGCGATCTGCACGAACACCACCCTACTACTACTTCGCTCAAAGAAATCGGACGACTTCGCAGCCCTGATGTTTGGGAATAAAGTAAACGAGTGACAAAAATCGTATAGGTCGAACGCAATTTATCGATTTCGTGCCACGTAAATACAGAGCCAAGTTAATTGTGCAGCTTCCTGATAACATTGTTTATTTAACAAACCTCCTAACCAATGCTCACAAAACCTAGTGTTCATCTTTCATCTTTCTATTTCCTCCCTCATATCTGTCTAGGCCTGGGCAACCTGACAGTATCTTAGCCCACGTGCAGTCTCTGACTGTGCGGCACTTTGCCTGGATCAGGCTTGTGCATTCATTCATTCATTCATTCAAAGCTCACGACAGGCATTCTTTTGTTCGATTTCTGTTAAAAACATGGCAATGCTTTCTATGCATTTTATTTTCATTGTATGGTATTTCATATAGCAAACTCCCGACTTTCCTGTTCAATATTTTATGGCCGTATCGTAAACCAACACATTATTGTTAAGTGTGCAGATAGATATTAGATTAAAATGAGTGGTACAATCGCAAAACGGCGGTAAACTACTAACAACATAGAAATTTGGCCAGGCACGTACAGACAAATTTTGTTTTGGGGTTGGGCCGAGAACAGCGATGAATACAGCACACGGAGGAATAACGAACACCGTCCTGCTTACCGATAAGAAAACCCCGTGAATTGAAACAGTACACCGGAAAACTTAATGCTATCCTGTTATAAAATACGCGAATATATCACCGACGGGGGTATCGGCCGTGAGAAGCGACAGAATACCGTCATTGGCGCCTGGATCCTAAAGACCGCTGCGGAGATTACGGTTATTTGGGCTCGAACACTACTGGTGTATATGATTTGATCATCAGACCGTTCGTCCCGTCTGAAATTACTTCGGAGTCGTAGGTGAAAGAATTAGAAACTATGGAAAAATCTTAAGCGCACATGGCGTCTGCTATTGGTGAATCCGTTAACCAATATTGGCACTTCCGAAAAAAGAACGAGGGAGAATATGTGAAACTGCACTCCCAATACACTAACTGTAGGCGATATCAAAGAATTTGGCGACCTTCGTACGAGGCAGTGAATCGATTGTAAGGAGACGCGTGGTATTCATGTCACCAAAATTGGCTCGGGGTCAGAGTAGCGGTGATGTAACTGGCATAAATTGGACCAGAACAAAACTAATTAGAGGAACAGAACAACTTTCCGGGCCATTAAGTAGACAAACCACTACGCGTAGCACGATCAAAGGCAGCAGCATTTAGCGTCTCTGAACAAATGGCAGATTATGCTAATCGCCCAGACGATATAAAATAGACAAATATGGAGGTTCATGTTGGAACTTTTGAATAAAAGTATGGAAGAAAAATAATCATTGCTTAACAAAACTGCAGTCGACCTAAAGAGAAATCTTTCGCTCAGTAGTTTCACAATACAAAAATGGCTTTTAGTAATCACAAACTTAGAATAACGTTTTTATACAAGCATATCATTCAGAAAGATTCATGGTAAAAAGCGAATGATTGTACTATGTTGTTGGCCTCCATCGGTCGATGTCGATCATGGATGTACATCACAATCGCATGAATTTTCCTGTTCTACAGCTTTTTGAATGACTAAGCATCCGATTCGGGAGGAACAATCTCTCCCGTAGCGCTGGCAACGATAGTCACAACTCGGTTGTGGGGCGTCAGTTGCACGCCGGCGGCGTGATCTACGTTAAGCAGCCAAGAGCTGTATCTGCTCCTCCCCAGCTTGTAGATGACGCTTTACACAATGCCACCAATGCGAGCGGTAAAGAGCAAGTTCTTCTTTCGCAAACGTCTTTGTACCGCAAGTGCGGTCTGCCCAATGGTCGACATCCTAATTGCAACTCACCATAGAGTAGATCTTTCGGAATACGATCATTTTCCATTCTGTAGACATGACCAAACCACCGCAGGCGGCGCTGTCGCAATAGGGTGTACATGCTCTGTAGACCAGCTTTTGAAAGCACTTCAGCATTAGTCACTCTGTCCATCCACGATATGTTCAAGATACGACGGATGCTTCGTAGATGGAAAGCATTCAGCCTTCCGTTCGTATCTTGCGTGGGTGGTCCAGGTTTCACTGCCGTACAGTAAAGCATTTAGTACGCACGTGCTGTATACCATCATGTCTTTACAGTCAGCTTTCGGTTACCCAAACACGAGAGTTCACTCGGGACAAAATGACAGCTGCTTTGCCAATCCGCTTATCAATCTCCGTGTCTAGCGAGAGGTTACCCGCAATGGTTGAACAAAGATATGTGAAATTATGTACTGGTTCAAGCTGACAGTTTCCAAGTGATGATTGGAGGCGATACAGTCCCTTGACCAAGGACGAAAAACAATCGATTAGCGACTGGAGGTTCTCTTGTGAATGAGCAATAATGGCTGATCGTCGGTAAACAGCAGGTCACGGATTAGCACATTTCGTACCTTGGTTTGCTCTGAACCGGTTCACGTTGAAAAGCTTGCCATCACTTCGCGTGCGTAGGTAAATGCCTGCTGTCTCGTCCTGAAAGCGTGCTTCAGAAGTAGAGCAAAGAAAATACCGAACAGCGTGGAAGCAAGAACATACCCTTGTTTGTCGCCTCGGCGAATTTCAAAGGCTTCTGAGCTGAAACCGTTAAAATGGACTGAGCCCATCATGCTATAGTACAAAATTTAGGTGCGAACGCTTTCGGGGATAAGAGTTGCGAGTAATTCCGTCGAATGGATAAAAAATCGTCCGATAGCACGCGTATTTCTGAATAATTATGAACACGCACGATAAAA
>JACCGJ010010744.1:0-12971 GCA_013407085.1 Atriophallophorus winterbourni | reverse complement strand
TATCAGTATCAGTATCACAGGGCGATAGTCGACCAAGTCGAAACGAGTGCCCAGATTTTTTCGGAGGTGTGCTTGAAAACACCCACCACTACCAGGATTGATTCGTAAGTAACACAGGCGTGTGTAACTGTGAATGGAAGATGGGAGATGTCTCATCACCGAAAGGTGAGAGAGTTATGCATGTTGCATGTCCAATCGAATGAAAAGACGATGGACAGCAGTGTATTTACACAAATGCGAAAAAATGAAAAAAGAAACTCTTTTTTGTGTTTCAAAAAATTTTTCGAATATTTTTGTGTTTTTTTATCATAAAAATGAGGGATTTAGTCTTAAGGGTAATGCTCCGGGAAGAGCTCCTGCCACCGTTCGTCCAGCCCATGTTTGAACGCAATTACAGAAGTTGCCAAGATTAGTTCTGCGGGAAGTGAGTTCCACGCGTTCACTATACGGATGCTAAAGAAGTCCGTTCTGGATTCGAGCCTGGTGTGCTGTTTACTTAGCTTAAAACTGTGCCCTCGTGTACCAACCAAAGGAGAGAACCCGAAGAAGTCATCGAATTCTAAACAACTTAGTCCTTTGACAACCTTAAAGGTCTCTATGAGATCCCCCCTTAAGTTGCCTCTTCCTAAGTGAGAAAAGTCCTAGTGCTAATAGACGATTTTCATAGTTGGTGTGTGCTAACCCCTCGATCATGCAAGTGGTCAGCTTCTGTACCTTTTCTAGCTGCACTATATCCTTCTGGTAATACGGCTTCCAAGCCTGGATACAGTATTCTAAATGTGGCCTTACTATTGCCTTGTAGAGGGGCAATAACACCTCAGCTTTTCTGCAAGTGAGGGCTGAACGTAGTCGAAAGAGTTCCCTCCTGGCCCTTTGAGCTGCAGCAGCACATTGGTCAGCCCACTTAAAGTTTGCGGAGACTACGATTTCTAGGTCCTTAGTAGACTTTACCCTACGGAACTCCGTGTGAGCTGAGGGCGTAGACACAATCATGTTGCCTGCTAGTGTAGAGAGCAAGTGACTCTTATCTAGGTTAAGGGGAAGGTCCCACTTACCCGCCCATTCTGTTACAGCTTCCACATCACTTATCAGATCGGAGTTATCCGACCTACCGACAATTTTAACGTCGTCAGCAAACATATAACAGGGTGAGCGCAGTTGGCTGGCTAGATCATCAATGAAGATGAGGAACAGCAACGGCCCCAAGACTGAGCCCTGGGGAACTCCACTCGTTACATGCGCACTTGCGGAGTAAGTATCATCTACCCTGACAGTAAAGGAACGGTCGCTAAGGAATGCTCGAATCCAGCCCAGAAGGTTCCCTGATACTCCTATGGCTGAGAGTTTGAGAAGCAAGAGCCTATGGTTGACTGTATCAAAAGCCTTACTAAAGTCGAGATAGAAGACTTCTACAGCTATACCATCATCCATCCTCTTAGTAACTTCGTTAAGAAAGCTCAACAAATTTGTCAGACATGACCTACCTTTTAGGAAGCCGTGTTGTATGCCATTAAAAAGAGAGTGTTTGGTTAGATATCCACATATTTTATCGCGGATCAATCTTTCCATAACCTTACATAGTACACTAGTGAGGCTAACCGGGCGGTAATTATTGACCGCCGAGGAAGCTCCTCCCTTATGGATAGGTACTACAACGGCTGTTCTCCAGTCTAAAGGAAGGGTGCCCTGACTGAGGGATGATGTGAAAAGTTCTGTGATCGGCACAGCTAACATAGGCGCTAGCAGTCTGATCATTCGTGGATTGATGCTATCGGGCCCAGCCGACTTGTTGTAAGCTAGGCTGGCCAATATATTCTCAACAATGTGTACCTCGAATGTAAGGTCAGTGCAGAGGGGGCGATCAGAGAGTACACATTGGAGTGATGGCGCAGATGCATTCGAGTTTTAATCTCGGCGTTGTACGCCTTGAAAATGCGCGGAAAACAATTGAGCCCTTTCAGTGCTTGCAATGACGGCTGATCCATTGTCCCTTCTCAAGGTACCTACACCTTTTCGTGTTGACCCTTTAGATTGAACGTAGCTGTAGTAACGTTTCGGATGAGTATGGGCCTCTTGAGCGAGTCTCATTTCGAAAGAAATCTTTGCTACACGTATCTTGGAAACAGCTATGTTTCGCGCTTCTTTGTAACGGGCCCAGGTCCCACATGAGGGAGTAAGCTTATAACGCCTCCATTTTGCGTCGCGGTGACGTACGCTACGGAAAACTGAGGCTGACCACCATTGAGGTTTACCTTTTTTGCGAACGGGTAAGAGAGGAGCGAATCGATCCTGAAGTTGAAGGATGTTATTCTTGATCTGCCCCCACATCCCATCCACATGGTCAATGTTTTGCCATGGGAGTAGCGCTGCTGCCTGTAATAGGGAAGCAGGGTCGATCTTATGGAAGCTTCGAGGCATCTTAAGTGGGGGTTTACCAAATGACAGACGTAACTCGCAGGCTAACACTACGTGGTCGCTCTTTCCTAGTGGTGGCAGTACGACCAAGTTTTGTATACCGCTTTCAGAAGTTGAAATAACTAGGTCAAGAATAGACGGAGACTGACCCTCGCGGAATCTAGTTGGTTCGTTTACGTGTTGGTAAAGTGCATGAGAGTGTAACCAGTCCAGAAAATCGTTCGCGACTCCTGGGGCATGGGAGGTTTGGTACTCCAAGTTTATTTCGGGTAGATTAAAATCGAAATAAACTGGGAGTTCAGTTCAGTTCAGTTCATTTCAGTTGCACAGGACAGTAAGTGACAAACGAGCCAATCGAGCGTCCAGAATTTCTTTCGGTGGAAAGCTGCAGAGAAGCAACCACCACTGCCAAAGCGTTTATTCTTATTGTGGTTTGGATATCCTCGACGATCGCGATGCCAAGGGATTATCCGGGTTGTATTTAGGAAGCACCACGTAATGAATGATGCTGGAAAGATAAGAATACATTTCTCCTCACCAGTACGGTGAGAGGTCAGCTAAAGAAGAGTTGTGTATTAAACAAACAGAACTTCAGCATTTACTTACTTACCAAACAACGATAAAAATGGTGAACAACCTAATCTTGCATAAAAATTAGGGGGAGAATTCAGGAAAAAGCTTACCCCAGATGCGGTCCAAACCCTGCTTAAAACTTGCGACAGAACTGCAGGATATAAGTTCTTCTGGAAGCCGGTTCCAGAAATTTACCACCCTGAGGCTGAAAAAGTTTTTCCTGGAGTCTAGTCTACATCGCTCCTTAGCAAGTTTGAGTGAATGGCCCCGGGTGCCCAGCTCAGGACTTAAGGCAAAGAAGTCGGTCATGCTAACGCCACTTAACCCCTTCAAGATCTTAAAGGTTTCAATTAAGTCACCTCTCAAACGACGGCGCGTAAGTGAAAAAAGATCTAGGGACTTTAGGCGTGCAGCGTAAGGTTTCCCTCGTTGACCCTCAATCATGCGAGTTGCGAGACGCTGTACGCTTTCGAGTTGAACGATATCCTTCTTGTAGTAAGGGCACCATGCCTGGACACAATATTCTAAATGCGGCCGAACTAATGCCTTGTAAAGGGGCAGGAATACATCGGGTCTTCTGCTGGATAACACGGATCTCAGCCGAAAGAGAACTTTGCGAGCACGTTGAGCTGCAGCGGCGCATTGGTCCTCCCATTTGAAGTCCGTCCTAACCAGTACTCCTAAATCCCTAACACGCTGTGTGGCGCTTACAGTGAGAGAATTGCCCGACACCTGAACTGAAATCTTATCAACCAGTGCTGACAAGAGTTGGCTCTTATTAAGGTTAAGTGGGAGGTCCCACTGGTGTGACCAGTTTATGACCCGTTCAAGGTCGTGCATCAAGGTATTTTCGTCCGTTGATCCGATGAATTTCACATCATCCGCAAAAATGAAGCATGGGCACTTCAATGCAGAGGACAAGTCATCGAGGAAAATCAGGAATAGAAGAGGACCAAGTACCGAACCTTGGGGTACACCACTGATTACGTCGGTTTCATTAGACAGCGTAGATCCTACCCTAACTCGGAATGTTATACCTGTTAGGAAGGCCTTTATCCAAGCAAGTAGACTACCCCGAATGCCTTTTGCTGCTAGCTTAATCTCTAGAAGGCGGTGGTTTACGGAATCAAAAGCCTTGCTGAAGTCTAGGTAGAGGGCTTCGACAGGCTTTCCTTCATCCATCCTTTTAGTGGCAGTATTGAGAAAACTAAGAAGGTTTGTCAGGCAGGATCTACCCTTAAGAAATCCATGCTGAGTTACACTCAGTAGAGAATGCCGACAAAGATGCTGACAGATTTTGTCACGCAGCAGTTTTTCCATTACTTTCGAGGCGATGCTAGTCAGGCTGACAGGTCTATAGTTACCAACAGTTGAGCTGCAACCACCCTTGTGTACTGGCACGATTATAGCTTCTTTCCACTCACTAGGAACCACTCCCATGTTCAAGCATGAATTGAAGAGCTTGCATAAGGGTTCTGTAAGCACTGGGGCAAGATTCTTTATCATAATCGAGTGGATACCGTCTGGTCCCTCAGCTTTGTTGACGCGAACATGGATAAGTGCTTCATACACCTCGGATTCCATGAAGGACAACTCATCTAGTGCAGGAGCGCCAGGTAGTAGATTAAACGAGCTAGACGGAGCAATTAAAGAATTATCACGTCTCTGAACGCCACTGAAGAACCTAGAGAAGGCACTCGCCTTAGACAGGTCGGTATCGGCTAATTTTCCGTCCTCCAGATTTAAATCTCCAATATTTTCCCTGGTTTTTCCTTTCGATTGAGCGTAGCTATAAAATCTTCTGGGATTGGATTTAGCATCCCTAGCTAAGGATAACTCAAACTCCTGTTTGAGCAAACGCTGTATTTTAACACAAGAGTTCCGAGCGGTTTTGTATCGGACCCAAGAACCAGAAGTAAGAGATAGCTTATATTGCCGCCATAAACGATCTCGTTTTCGGGTAGACCGACGAACTCGAGGAGTCCACCAGGGCGGCCTATGATGCTTTTTCACGACTTGCAGCGGAGCGTGCTTGTCTTGTAACTCCTTAAGATATTTACAAATTCTATCCCAGTTTTCACTTACATTAAAATCGTTAGAGAACTGAAAGAAAGATTTTGAAGTCTGTAGAAGAAAATCCCAGTCTACAAGCCTAAAATTTCGTCTAGGGCGAGCAGTAGGTTTGTGAAACCGCAGTACCGCTTCGAAGCTTATCATTACGTGATCGCTTTTGCCGAGCGGTGGTAGGTATTTTAAGAATCTAACTGCTTCGGGCTGGGACGACAATACTAGGTCGAGAGTGGATGGAGTACATCCATTACGAAACCTCGTAGGATCACTCACATGCTGATGCAGCGCATGATCATGGAGCCATTCGAGAAACATTTCGGATTGCTTGGTGACTAAACATACAGAGACGGCCCAATTTATGTCCGGGAGGTTGAAATCACCTAAGATGAGTACGCTGGGAGCTGATTGAAACAACCTGTCGAGCGTCTCAATCATCTGTGTAATCTCCTGCTGGACTGCACTAGGTGTGACGTAGACACAAGCAATTGCGAGGGCTGACTTGTAGCAAGTCAGGATACTCGTAACAACTTGGACGTTTTCACTGGTTATGGATATACCCGTTCCTGTATTGTGCAAGCCATACTCTAGGAGGAGTGCAACGCCACCGCCTCTCCTGTCGCCAGGTCTATCGCATCTAATGACGAGATACTGCTCGCTGATGTTTGTTGGCACATCGTCAAGCGCGGACAGCCATGTCTCAGAAAGCGCTATAACCCGGGGTGCAACTCAGCCACCCGAAGAGAGAGGTCAGCCCACTTATTCCTTATGCTGCACACATTAGCGTACAGCACTGGGGCGCTGGTTTTGCGTGCTTCTGAAACTAACCCTGATTGGCCCTCGGTCGAAGCACCCGAGTATCAGTATCAGTATCACAGGGCGAAAGTTGACCAAGTCGAAACGAGTGCCCAGATTCTTTCGGAGGTGTGCTTGAAAACACCCACCACTACCAGGATTGATTCGTAAGTAACACAGGCGTGTGTAACTGTGAATGGAAGATGGGAGATGTCTCATCACCGAAAGGTGGGAGAGTTATGCATGTTGCATGTCCAATCGAATGAAAAGACGATGGACAGCAGTTTATTTCCACAAATGCGAAAAAATGAAAAAGAAACTCTTTTTTGTGTTTCAAAATGTTTTTTGAATATTTTTGTGTTTTTTTATCATAAAAATGAGGGATTTAGTCTTAAGGGTAATGCTCCGGGAAGAGCACCTGCCACCGTTCGTCCAGCCCATGTTTGAACGCAATTACTGAAGTTGCCAAGATTAGTTCTGCGGGAAGTGAGTTCCACGCGTTCACTATACGGATGCTAAAGAAGTGCGTTCTGGATTCGAGCCTGGTGTGCTGTTTACTTAGCTTAAGACTGTGCCCTCGTGTGCCAACCAAAGGAGAGAACCGGAAGAAGTCATCGAATTCGAGACAACTTAATCCTTTGACAACCTTAAAGGTCTCTATAAGATCCCCCCTAAGTTGCCCTCTCGTAAGTGAGAAAAGTCCTAGTGTTAATAGTGTTCAGTTTGCACAGGAGAGTAAGTGGCTAACGAGCCAATCGAGCGTCCAGAATTTCTGTCGGTGGAAAGCTGCAGAGAAGCAACAACCACTGCCAAAGCGTTTTTTCCTATTGTGATTTGGATATGCTCGACGATCGCGACGCCAAGGGATTAGATTGATGACTGTAAATGACCGATAGGCCAATCGAGCGTCCAGAATTTCTGTTTGTGAAAAGCTTCAAAGGAGCGCCCATCACTGCCAAAGTTGGTTCATTTTACTCTGGTATCCTCGTCGTATGCGAATGTACGTCCGGTGTTTTCCAAGCCGTCCTTTGGTCCCAGAATTTGTAGCTGCGACTGAGAATAAAGGAAAGGGTTTCTCTTCACCAAGTCAGTGAGAGGTTAGCTGATGCTGATGGGGGCGAAAACCAAGTTCAAGTTTAAGTTCAAGTTGCACAGGGCTGACGGTGGCTAAAAGTCAATCACGCGCCCGGATTTTCTTCGTTGGTATGCAGTTCAGCACCCGGCACTTCGATATCGAGTATACAGTTCGTACTATTCACCCGTTCTTGTTTCCGAATATCTGGAAAGTAAGGTAGGATTTCTCTTCACCAGCACGGTGAGAGGTCAGCTATTCAGTAAACAATGCAATAATATACGTGAACAATGTATGGTAAAGAATTCCGTCCAATTATATTTTCTAATTAGAGTCGAAAACTTAGTCCGATCAACATAAAGACAGTCATTAGCTGTGCTGATGGATGTCCGATTCTCACAAAGATGAAATTTGCACGTAACCATTTTAATGATAATAATAATAATACTATATTCTTGCTAAACCAAGGCATGCAAAACATGATCAGGTTATCACTGTGTACAAAATAAATAAATTGTAAAAATGACCTTATCAAGCGGTATTTTTGAATGTTTTTCCGTTTAATAAAGGATGGTAAATTTACAATGGTAAGAAAGTAAATTTTTTTTCGCGCAATGTCACACAGTAATAAAGATTTATCTAGATTGCATCAAATTAAGCAAATGAAGAGGATCCGATAGATTCTGGAGCAGGGATTGTAAAAAAGAAAATGAAAGACAAAAAATTATTAAAGAAATGGTGCGCATGAAGATTTCATTGTCACAGTAAAAATAAATTTATGAAATAAAGAAAGTTTTTTCTCATAAATATATAAATTGACTTCTTCTGAATGTTGATGGATGTGATTGAAGAAAAGTACATAAAAAACCGAAGATAAATTGAAAAAACATTAGAAAATGGAGGGGATGAGGAGAGATTTTGGTTTAAATTGCATGAGGTTTGGGCTGGTTGTACGATCCAGGAAATTCGGAAAATTGTAGAATAAGGGAAACCAAAACTGTTCGCCAGTAGGGCTTTCGGTTCATATAGAAGAATCAGTCTTATGCGGAAGGAGCAATGGCCACTATCGGAGTTGGTTTGGGAGTCGGAGACACTGGAACACAATTAAAGATATTCTCTTCACCATCATGGTGAGAGGTTATCAAAGAGAAATAGTAAGTTATAAACGATAAAAAAGATCACAAAAAACAGTATTTTTTGCATTTTTGGCGTTTTTTCTTTTATGTTTTTTTAATAAATACATTATGGTAAACCATATTTTCATACATTAATGGGTTAAATATAAGCAGATAACGGTAAAGGATATGGTCATATGGTAAAAATGATTAAAATACGCACGGTAACGATGAAGATGTGTAGCAACGTTACGAGACATGTTTAGATCCTAGGTAACCTACACAACAGCAGCGTTATAAATAGATAATCATAAAAATTAATGTTCTCGATGTTTCGATTTTTTATTTAGAGAAATTTGTTTATGATAAAATCCTGAATTGAAACAATGAGGATAACTATGTTTAAACCAAAATGTGGGTGAAATAAGCTTAGTGAAGTGGAGTGAAGTGAAAGCACAAGCCTGATCCAGGCAAAGTGCCGCACAGTCATAGACTGCACGTGGGCTGAGATACTGTCAGGTTGCCCAGGCCTATACAGATACAATAGAGATACAATCAGTATAGATACATATACTACGAGTCCCAGGTACATTGTTAACTGTTCTATGTGTGTGCTAATGTACAAAATACTTACAATTGGTTCAATAACCAGGAATACCGTGACAAAATATATTGTCTATAGAAGTGTTTATTTCGAGAATTGTGCATAGCGATGGAGCAGTAAGAGAATCTACAAGTGTTTTAAATTTACCTGTAGATGTGCACATGCGAAAATGGAGTGGAAGAGAATTCCAAAAGATGCGCATACCTAATTAAAAATAAGTTTTGTCGAACTTTAGTGCGAGTAAGGGGAATATGTAATAGCCTCATTCGGTTACGTCGTACATAACGATTACAATCTTGGAAGCGCATTGTGGACCCAATCTTAACTTGGTGCTCTGTGATGATTTGGAAGAAAAGAAAAGAAAAGAAAAGGGCGAATTCTACGTAACCATAGCAACCAAAAAATGGCGTTGTGACTTCCACATTACTAGGATTAGGACCCAATGTTAAAATAATGTTTAGAAGTTTGGACTGTCTTGTAGGTTTATCTTCTGCTTGGGTGTGACCTAGTAGGTTGATTTCTTCGGAAAAAGAGAAGAATGTTTTAGAAAGCTGGGAGGAGATCAAACATGTATAAGACATAATAAGATCACAAGCTATAAGTTTATTTTCAAAAGGGCTCAAAGAATGGCTTGTGTGGAATTGTTTTAGTACTTTCCAACGGATTACCACTCTATCCAAAACTATGAGACACTTACCAATGATTGAAATTGTATGCTGCCGGACTTGTTGTAGTTCTTGGTCTTCCACAGTTTTCGGCCATCTATATTTATGATATACAAATGCCTTTCGAAGTACTGGGTCTTCTAATGTTGCCTCGCGAATTTGGTAAACCGTTACTGGTATCTTTATCGTGGTGTTGTAAAGCAAACAACTGACGCCAGCATCCGGAGTTGTTTGAGCCACCGTGTCTTCTTCTATAATCTTCTCTTGCTCTCTTGAGAGTACATGGGCTTGTCCAAATTTACAGGTGGAGATGAAACTCATATCGAAGTTATAACCTATCAGGATGGTTGACCATCGTTGTAGCCTGCTTGCTGTGATGACAGAACTATCCTTCTGATGCAAAATTAACAAGAAACGGTTTATAATCCGTCATAGATGTGTATTTCCGGCCATTTAGCATCTTTTGAAATTTTTTGACCGCCAAGATGATGGCAAGCTATTATTTTTCGATTTTGCTGGAACTTATTTCAGCTGCGGTGAGTGATCCTGCTGCGTGTGCAAAAACGTTTTCGGTTCCATCCTTGAAGACGTGTGAGATAACTACACCGATTCCCTATCTGGAAGCGTCTGAGGCTAGAACGATTTTCAAATTTAGTTTGTAATGTGCCAGTAGAAGGTCTGAGGTCAGCATCTAATTTATCTCTTCGAGAGCTTGTTGGATCACATCAGACGATATCCAAGAGACAACATTCTACAGTAGGGCATCGAGGGGGCTGCGTAACTCATGCATTGATGGTAAAAAATTTACCATAATGTCTTAGCAATCCGAAGAATGATCACAATGTTGAGATAATGTAGCTGTGGCATCTTCTGAATTGCATCAATGTCTGTTGGGTCCAGTCGTCGACTATAACGATCGAAGATAAATCCGTACTATTGTAGAGATTCCATGAAAAATTCAAATTTTTCGGTCAAAAAACGGAAGCCGTATTCTTTTACGCGTTAGAGAACTTCCTCTATACGATCACTTATTTCATCCAAATTGGATCCGACTATGATAATATAATCGAAGTAAGCAGCAGCATAGGGTAAACCTTAGGAATGTTATCCGTGATCTTTTGAAAGATAGCAGGTGCTGTCTTGATACCAAAATG
This sequence comes from Atriophallophorus winterbourni, assembly GCA_013407085.1. NCBI lineage: Eukaryota > Metazoa > Platyhelminthes > Trematoda > Plagiorchiida > Microphallidae > Atriophallophorus > Atriophallophorus winterbourni. The sequence continues at coordinate 2,511 of JACCGJ010010744.1, read as the reverse complement.
TAAGCGATGGTCCTGGAAGAGCCCATGGTGAGTGTTGCGGTTTAATAGTTATCGTCATTCTTTCGCGACCTCAATCTGGAGGTAGGATTTCGATAGGTCCAGTTTTGATAACACTTATCATTATTTAATCTGGAGAAGAAATCCTGAGGGAAAAATAGTGGGTATTGCTGATCTGCCAAGGGTGCATCGAGACCAGTGTAATAATCCTCACAGACTCTCAGAATGCCGTTCGATTTTTGACGATCACAATTGGTGCTGCCCATGCTAAGTAATTGATTTGCCTGATTACTCTAGCGGTTCGCAGTCTGTCAGGTTCTTTATCGAAGCATTCCAAAAGCGTGTAGGGTACGGAGCGTTTACGGCGAAATTTTGGGTTCGCATTTGGTATCAGATTCAGCTTTGCTGAGGTTTTCGGAAATGTAAGCTGGATCTGCTTTACCCAGTCATATGTCGATTGCTTCACAGCGTTTTACTCAGCGTTCATTGGAAAACAAATAGTTTATTCTTGGATATTCAAGGTATGCTGAACATGATTAATAAGTGATGAATTGTTTGTATAAACAAAGCCTAATATGTACAATCGTTAATGAATTCTCACAATTAAATATGCAGTGTAATTTTTACTTTCTATGAAATAACGAATGGAAACGGCAATCAATCATTTATAAAGAAATTCAATATGTCATCTATTATTTTCCGAAGAATATTGATGTTCGACGTATGTGATCTTCAAAGATATGGGAAATCGCAAAAAGGCTATGTTGTCAAACTTTTAACTTGTGATTGCTCGAAATATAAGGCTGTTTTGAATAGAAGACGTATTTCTCGTTGGTTTTCGTAGAAGATTTGGTGCGGCCTGTTTCGTTCACATGGATGTAAACGAGGTAATCTGGAACGTAAATAATGAGGGGCCAAGTGGATGTTTGAGATGAAAGTTGCACAACTAAGTAACTATTAGCATCCATGAGTGCCATGATTAGATGGACTTTCTAGCGAGATATCTAGGTTAAAATGTTTTGTTAATTTTTTAGAGTTAGTAATAAATAAAAATGCTTTAAAATCACTTAAGAGGCGCAATGTCCTATGTTTGTCGGCATTAGATTCCAAAGTTTAGCATACTTGCTCAGTTAAAAGTTCTTCCTAAGTTTCGTGCAGAATCTTGTTAGTTCCATTATGCTATCTTGATTTCTTAAATTATACCTAGAATCTTGTTGGAAGCGAATAGACGAATTTACATCTATATAATCGGAAGATCTAAAAAGCAGTACTAGATTGTGTCTAATTATATATAACCATTATGGTTCTTGTATGAGCTGCTTAAAGCTTCCTCTCTATATGAATAATTGAATAGAAAAATTTATTCTTTGAAATCCAAGGCACGCTTATCATGAGTATTACACTTCAGTTAGTTGGAGCTCTCCTGACACCTCCACATTTGAGCTTGGTTTTTGTAGGAATTAAGTTTTGGATCCATTTGCCTGTGGTTCACTGGAATACTCTTCGATCGGTCCACTTCTTGGTATGCACTCCGGTGGTTATTTTGAAGGAGATCTACTTCTTTAGGCTTCCATTTTTCTGGGGTTTTGAGGCAAAAGTTACACAGTTGAATATCTAATGGAGTTTTCTGCGCACTTGGCGATCCAAATTGCGTCGTCTAGATCATCTAACATGTGAGAACTCTATATTTCCGCCGGGAAATATGTACTAACATAAATGAGAATACCATTATCACGGGTGTGAGTGCGGTGCCTACGAAACATGAAATAGTTGGATAGCTCAAGTGAAACTATGAAGACGTCATGAGATGTCCACGTTTCTGTTATAAGAACTATTTCGTAAGGGTTTAAGAGCAAGAAATGTTAAAATGTATTAAGCTTAGAAATAATCGACCGTGTATTAAATAGTAGAAGATGTATTTCAGGATGCTTAACATTTGTAACCGAGTGGTCTGAAATTGATGGAGCTAATTTAAGTAAGGATTTTGGTAATAAAGAGGAAAATTTTGCACCGGAATATACCTGGTTTGAAAAGAGTCCAGTTAGGCATTAAACAGGTTCATATTCATAAAGGGACAGTGATCTAGGTTACCTGACGCGTATTAAAGTGGAAAATGGTAGGGTCATGAAGAAGGATAGTGAAGACAGAATGCTTAGGAAAAAATGGATAATGGGAAGGAATAATTGGACTAAATGGAGCAGATGTGACCGGGAAATGTCTATGGACGGGATGATAAGTGCATAAAACATGGGGAGGTTTAAATTCATCAAAGTTTCGATTAGCCGTATGCATCCTATTGATGTGCGGACCACCTTAGAGTAGTGGCGAATTTGCTTCGAATACAGGGAGCACGAGTTTTTAGTAGATGTAACTGGCGGTCGATCCGTGAGTCGTACATCTGCAGTGACCGTTTTAACATTGGTGGCATTGCTATCATGGTTTGAAGTTAATATTGTGGTATCAATGTTCAATTTCTATAAAGCTGTAAATGAAATAATAATAATAATAATAATA
>JACCGJ010010741.1:0-23285 GCA_013407085.1 Atriophallophorus winterbourni | reverse complement strand
GACAACGGTGCGTCAGAAGGAATAACTGGAATATTGGATTCAATTTGGGTGGGATTGCAGTAACAAAGTCAGGAATTTTCTTCAATTTATTCAAGCATCTTCAAAGTGTCAACGCGCTCTATCAGGAAAATTATTAAAGGGCTGTACGGGAAATCGCAAGGAAACGAGAACTACCATAAACTGGCGAATGAATCCCATTGCAATGTAGCACCGCAACTAAAGCTTGGTCACCACGGATGGAAAAATACAGGCGCTACTCGAGAGAATTTATTACAAGTGAACTAAAATGGCAATCGGATTGTTTAACCTATCCTTTTGAGCATTGATGGTCTCTACACGTAATGAGAATGCTAGAGCACAGGCGCATCTGCGGTGATCGAATTCTGACATACACAATAATCCATGCGGTGTATCACTCACTTAGACATCTATTGAAAATGAGTTCCAGTCTCCGGACTCTCCGTCATAATGTGAGCCTTTAAATACGACATTCCCGCTTAACCGGTGGTCGTAACTTTCATTAACTCCTTGAATGCTCTTTTCAGATAAACTAACTTTCAAAGAAAACTTACGAAATTTTATGTTGAATAATACGCTATTAATAGTCATACGAAGAACTATATAGATCAAAATTTGAATGTACGATGTTAACAATTTATGCATATATTCTGTGACATTGCTCAGCCGTTGAGTGGTTTACCACAAAACTCGAATCTTGAATCATGGATTATGCATGTTAAACAAATCATAATGGTTCGTTTACGTGTGATTTAAACCCGAAATCTGTTCGTACTAAAGACGCTTTTGTCACAGCAGAGAAACGTTAAACGAAACTGCTATAGCAGGTTCCCCACACGCGTCACCTTTATAATTACATACAACCAGACTTCCTTCTCAAATACCAGCTCATATCTATACTGAAGTGATGCCTTCTTCTGGTCAAGACAGCAAACAATCAAAGGTATTCCGTATTCATCTTAAATTATTAAGTCATAACACATGACAATAATTTTTTGTTTAAGACGGCCTATCCATGATTGTGCTTGATTGCACACAATCGCCATAATTCACTCATTCGACCTTGTTGCGCTAGCCATCATTTGGCATGGTGCAGTAAAAACAACGTAACAAAGTGCACGCACCCGTTGAATACTAATGTCAATACACGGCACAAATTGTAGAGATTGATCTGATGCGTGGTGAAATGTAGAAGGCGATTGCCATGGATGGCTTTCCAGCATGGAACTGGTATGGTAATGATTCATGAGATCGAAGAGAACTGGGCGCAATAGGTTTAACAAACATGGCCATGGGACAGCGTTAATTGCGTGGAAAAAAACGCAATTTCTTCAGATGGGAAGAGATAATTCGACAGATAATTTGTAAGCGAATTTGAAATTTTTTCAAATTTTTGACTATCAAAAAGTCAGGAGGATTTCAATTTATTGAAACGATTTATGATGAAGATTTCAAAGTGTCAAACGAGCTCGGTCAGGAAAATTAGTAAAGGGCTGTAAGGGAAATCGCCCAAAGAAAAACGAGAACTACCATAACTGGCGAATAAATCTATGGGAAATGTAGCACACCCAAACTTAAGCTTGGCCACAAGGATGGAAAAATACAGGCGCTACTCGAGAGAATTATTCAAGTAAAAATAAAATGGCAATCGGAGGGTTTACCTATCCTTTGCGGAATGGATGGTAGATATCTATAGATATATATATTAATTATAATATAGTATATAGATATATATAGAGAATATATACTATATATAATAGAGTACAGTCAGTCGTGCTTATTTTGCTGATTACGCAGGATTTGTGCAAGATAAAATTTGACAGTCGATATAGAGAACCAGCAATGCTGTATCCATATGATTTACGCTCGATCACCAGATAACGAAAAAATGCCACAAATGCAGTTTTATATAGGTTAAACAGAAAGTTGACAAAAAATAATTGATAGGTTGAACTTTTATAAAACCCGCCTCCTCCGAAAATGATTTAAGCGTGATTATTCAGTCTGACTTAGGAAACTCTACGCCATGTCGACTCGCTACCAGCAAAGCAGGTAGCAACTTTGGTCTCCACAGAAGTGCGCTAGTTTCGTTTGATGCCAATATTAGCTGAACATTGATATCAATATACATCTGCCCTCATATCAAATGTGATATACAAGCATGGTATCCTTGGTTAAAAAAGATATTCAGCAATTGGAATCTCTACAGCGCACAGTGACAAAGCTGTTCTTTGGATATTTTGATTATCCATACGAAATACGACTTAGAATATTTGAACATTGCATTCCTGCCCAATCCAATGGGCAACAGGAAAAAGCATAATCTTCTGTTTTTGGGAAGCTTGCTTAGTCAATAAATTAATCCTTGCAGTCGTTTTATTCGATTGTTTCCACCTGTCCCATAACACACATCTGTGTGGTCACCAATGTAAACTTTACCAACAGCATAACAGGTTGAACTGCCGCAAATATGCATTTTCCGTTCGCAATGTGAAATTGTGGAAAGGTTTACCTAATCACGTGCTACAATCTGAAATCAATGACGCTTTGAAGAATCACTAGATACTCATATGGACAAGTATGTTTTTACGTTTGACAATAAACTTTAACAATATTTTTTGATATTTTTAACCATCCAACCATTTTTGTAAAGGGTAGCATTTTATCCACATATCATGTATGATTAAATCAATTAACCAGAGACGCTCGCATGCAAGGTGATTCTTTTTGTGATGATATTAAACTTTGGACGCGGATAAAAACAACTGCGGACTGTGTACAGCTTCAACGTGATCTAGATGCTCTACATGAATGGTCGGTACGGAATAATTTGCCATTTGATTTCCAAAAATGCAAAGTGTAGTTTATTCGAAATTTGGATACTTATTTGTTGCATTACGATTTGACGACACGTGCATATTGACTCATGGTAATTATACAATTTGACTACACTTGACATTACATGTTTATTTTATACCTATTTCCTGAACGCATATTTACTATGATATGGTAATTGTGAAGCTATGTGCTTTTTGTGACCATAAATTCTTGAATCTTGAATCTTGAATCTTATTAAACCGTCTGTTTTTGCCTTACTGTTGCACAACCTACAGCAAGAATCGAGTGGGGTCAAATCACGTAGGCATTATTGAGATTTGTGAACGATTTGCATAGGAATTTGTGTATTCACATTACAATGACACACGGAAACACTGTCAAGGTCACTGGGCATGGTGGCCCACGTGGAAAAGTGGGGTCGTGGGGTTGGGGTGAAACAAGTTATGCATTCGATTTATATTAGCTACTAAGGTTGTTCCACTTGTGGAGATCTCTGCCCCATCCAACCTACTAATCGCAAGTTGAATTTCTTTGCATGATGAATACCTGATCGGTCCCAAACAATTCGAATAAAGTTATTTATGTTTTCATCATCACAAGACACAAATTCGTGGGAGGTTGACACATATATCGATGTTAAATGAGTCTATTTTACTCTCTCTATTGTTTTCACGTACTGGGATAGATGGAATCTAAAGCTGTTTATGTTCAGAAATTAGGCAAATGCATATTTTCCAAAAATCGACTGCGTGGAATTAAACCATTGAAATCTCGCGAGTCAATCGCATATGAAAGCGTTGCAACATCAGTCATATTAGTCTAAATAATTAGTAAGGATTAATAATAAATAGTAAATCGTAAATAATTAGTAAGGATTAGACTCACCTCATCTATCAAACATAATTGTTCGCAACCCCGAATTTCCTTGCATTGATCTTTGATAAATTCACAATGAGTGCCAGCATAGTTCGGGGGACAAGTACACTTGCCCGAGGCTTGACACACCCCACCATTCTGACACATTTTCCCACAGCCATTCGATTCACACTTTCTTCCATCCGAGTTCAGAACGAATCCTGAGCGACATCCACAAATGTATGATCCCGGGGTGTTATAGCACAATTGATCACAATGATGAGAACCGGTTAGACATTCGTCTATGTCTTTGTCACAATGTTCGCCCTCATAACCAGCGAGGCATTCACAACGGAAAACGGACGATCGATTCTCGTGACGTTCTCGACAAACCCCATGCACACAATAACGTCCAACACAAGAACCAATATCAGATTGACACATAGGGTCACAACTATCCTTCAGACATGCGTTTGGGTTGTTTGGATCGGGTCTATAGCCCGAATGACAGGCACAGTAGAAAGATCCATGAGTGTTCACGCAAATTTGAGCACACTGATGAGCACCACTTACGCATTCGTCTACGTCTAAACTGCAATCTGCTCCTGTGAATCCGGGCTTACAAACACATTGGCCGTCCTCGTTGCATGTTCCTTGATCCTGAACACACTCAGGACGACACCCGATCATCTTGCACCACCTGGAATTGAGCGCGTCGGGTATATAACCTGGATAGCATCGACACTCGTATGAGCCAAGTGTATTGATGCAAATTTGTTCGCATTTATGTGTGCCCTCGTAGCATTCATCAATATCTTCCGAACATGATTCTCCTCGAAACCCTGGGTTGCAGACACAGACATTTGATTCATTGCAAATGCCTTGTTTCGGTGTACAATTTGCCTGGCACTGGATGTTCGGCACGCAATTTCTTCGGTCACTTTGGTCTGTGTGATAGCCTTCGTCACACTCACAACGATAGGATCCGTATGTATTAATGCAGCGCTGTGAACATCCACTGGCTCCACTCAGACACTCATCAATATCCAACTTACATTCGGGACCAGTCATACCAGTTGGACACAATTTTCCATGCTCACATCCTAGTCCAGAATAGCCTGGAAAACAATCACATATTTTGCTCCGAGTATCACAATATCCATGCCCGCTGCATCCCATGGGACAAACAAATGCTTCCATGGAAACACAGGAAACGTCAGTGTTATTTGTACCACAAACACACTGCGCTGGTCCCGAGTTATCCTCAAAGTTTGTACATCCAAAATTACAATGTAAAGAATAGCGCTCCAAACAGGTTGAGGAGTTGATCACAGCACATCGGGGACCAAAATGTCCTGGAGGGCAAGCCGAGTCATTCGGCGGACAAGAATGAGGACTGATGCATTTCGGTTTACATTTATCTTCAACACATTTGGGCGGATTGTAACTTCGGCATTTTCGATTGCCTTCACAGTCTATAGGAATACAGAACGGCGGAATGCAAGCGGTGTCCTCCATCAAGGCAGGCTGGCTCCCATATGCCCATAACAGTTCCTCGTTTGTCAATGTACTCTCATATGTTTGGGGTGCATAGCCCCAATATTGACCATGTTCGTTCCAAACCATATTTCTTGGAGAGGCTTGCTCTTTGGGAGAATCTTGTCCTGTCCAATCCGAGATAGACTGTTTCTCCGGCTTCCAGACGAGAGAAGAATCTCCAAATTTTGACGGTTGCCAGAATGGAGATTCGTCTGAATACATCCGTGAATGTGATAATGTATAGCGTGAGGGGAATACGTATTTCCGTCGGTAGGGGGGGAACCAATTTAAGTGCTTGGGTTGGTCATGCATCCATGAATTGGTTTTCGGCTGATGGGTAGAACGCACGTGTCGAGAGAAGTTTTGGAAAGGATTGACGAATTTGTTCCAACGACGAGTTTCAACAACACACAATAAAATGCACGTGAACCCAACGAGAAAGATAATCTTCATTTTGTGTTTATTTACGTGTAGCAAGACACAAACGACCTCATTATTTTTTCGCAACAACAGTGAAGCAAGTGTGGGATATTTCCGTGGAAATCGAGGCAAAATTCGGGCCAATCAGAAAGTGAGGAAAATGCACCAATTAAAAAGTTTACGTTGGGTATCCGTTGAAGGTCGTCTCGTGATATTGTTGAACTAAGGTAGTATCCACAGTATTGATGAGCTTTCTCCATAGTGAGTAATGATCAGCTTCTTTGAATAGGAAGAATATGAACAGATCAACTATAAATTATCCACATAAAAATTTACACAATTTTTCGGGTTGCTGTATTTATCAGCATCCTATCAATATCCCCAATTTTTATACGATTTCTAATCCTGAATGTTTTGTTTGTGTTCCATTCAGCTTTAACCTGTCTTTCATGATGCCTATGTCGAAATAACTTTCGAAATTTCTGAAATTTAATGGCAGATAAACGATTCATTTGAAAACCAAGAGGATGGACGCATCTTACAAATAAAAGCAAGGAAAACTTTCAAGATTCAAAGAAACACAATCGTATAGGGTGTGGTTTGACAAATCGTAGAGGAGCAAGGCACTATCAAACAATGCCAATGATGTGCTCTCATTTGATATGCTCGAAACCACACTGTGGCAAAATACAATAGAAAGAAGCATCATTAGACCGACGACCTCAATTGTAAACTCCCAATAATTCGCGTTTCGGGAAAATTGCATGAGAATATTTCTTGTGACATCTCCGGAAACGGAGCAAATACATATTGACAGCAGCTATTGAAGAATATGCACTTCGCACGGGAAGTGATGGAAAGCTTTTTAACCTGAACCGGTTGAGAGCACAAACGAAAGCATAAGATTTGCTAATCCGTGACCTGCTGTTTGCCGACAATGTAGCATTTATTGCTCACTCCCAAGAGAACTTCCAGTCGCGAATAGACTGTTTTTGGTCGGTATGCAAAGACTTTGGGCTAACAATCAGCATAAGCAAGACCAAAGTCCTTGGTCAAGGGATTGTATCGCCTCCAATCATCACTGTTGGCAACTGTCTGCTTGAATCAGTAAATCAGTTCACATACCTTGGTTCAACCATTGCGGATAACCTCTCGCTAGACACGGAGGTTAATAAGCGGATTGGCAAAGCAACTGTCATTGTGTCCCGATTGAAATCTCATGTTTGGGGTAACCACAAGCTGACTGTAAAGACAAAGATGATGGCGTGTGCGTACTAAATGCTTTACTGTACGGCAGTGAAACCTGGACCACCCACGCAAGATACGGAAGCTGAATGCTTTTCATCTACAAAGCATCCGTCGTATCTTGAACATATCGTGGATAGACAGAGTGACTAACCCTGAAGTGCTTTCAAAAGCTGGTCTATAGAGCATGTTCACCCCATTAAGACAACGCCGCCTGCGCTGGCTTGGTCATGTCTACAGAATGGAAAATGGTCGTATTCCGAAAGATCTATTGTATGGTGAGTTGCATTTAGGAAGTCGAACATTGGGCAGACCGCATTTGCTGTACAAAGACTTTTGCAAAAGAGATATGAAAGCTCTCAACATTGATACTGCGATTTGAGAAAAATCGCTCTTGACCGCTCAATTTGAAGGCATTGTGTAAAGCGTCGTCTGCAAGCTGAGAAAGAGCAGATACAGCTCTTGGCTGAAGAACGCACATCACGCTGCCGGCGTGCAACTGACACCTTACACACGAGTTCTGACCATCTTTGCAAGAGATGCGGGGGAGATTGTTCCTCCCGAATCGGACTGTTTAGTCATTCGAAAAGCTGTAGAACATGAACATTCATGCGATTGTGATGTACATCCATGGTCAACATCGACCGAAGGAGGCCAACAACAACAACAAGTTTGGTCAGAAAAGTTGAACATGGCGACGGCTAGGATTGTACTGATTAGTAGAAAGCAACTGACAAATCAGATAAAGTTGACAGCCGGAAAAATTACATTGAGGACATGTTCGTGGTTACGTGATAGTGGTGTGTTTATTTCCTTTTCGTGTGCGTAATACACGAGTGTGGCCAATAAACATTCCCTTGCGATGTGAGATTCGTGGGTGAACGTGATAGGTGTCGGAATGGCTGATCTCGAACGTGAATTGGGCGCGATTGACCGGTGGACTTGGAGACCGGGGTTGTTGAGGATAACGTTGCATCGAGTTTATTCAAAGCATGTAACAACAAGCTAATAGACGCAAGAATAAGATATGCGTTTTCACTACAATTGCCCAGACGTAAATATCACCACCTACAATATGCGCATTATATATCGTAAAGCCACTCAAGTACCCGTGGATGTAGAAATAGAGTTTTATATTGCTCCCAGTTCAACGATCGAAGACAGAACCTGCACACTTCCAGCTTGAAGATGACGTGGTACACTATGCTAACAGAGTCAGTGGTTAAGTGCATGCTCTCTGCACCGCGTAATGTTCCGAGCAACCTGATAACTTTTACAACGTAGTTAGAATGCAATTATAGGCTTCTCAATGGTTGAAAACATGATAGCAAATCCCATGATGGTGGATCATTCGGAATAGTCCAGTTTTAATCATTATATAGGCACTGAAGGCAGCGCTGCCGTAGTAGAATGTACATGCTCTGTATTTAGAGCGCTTAAGCATTTGCTTCATTCCGCTTCCCTCAATGTCTTGCGTAGATTTTTTCCTTTCTACTGCCAGACAGTACGGTTGATTGATGTGATCTCACATTCAGAAAATGCTCCCGTTTGGCGCGTTGCAAACGATTACTGACATTTAGAATTTTATTTATTTTCACGACTCATCGAAACTGCTTTTTGAGGTGAAGATTGGTAAAATTAATGAGGACTAAAAAGATAAGGCTGGTACGAACAACATGTTCAATCACATGTGTTCAAACACATGTTTAATGAGGTTAAACCCATAACCATGAACAAAAATATTCATTTGCATGCATTTCCATCACCCCCCCACGACCGGGTTCGTGCTGTTTGCATTCATCAGGTAGGGACTGTAGGATCAGGATCCGCATGCGCTTGAAACAGTGGAGGAATGGTAAAAAAGTAGCGATTGTATGCCACTGTCAGATAAGGCTGGTACGACCAACCTGTTCAATCACGTGTCCAAACCCGTAAGCATGAACCAAAATATTCATTTCCATGCAAATGAATATTTTGGCCTAAAAGGAGTATTCGTAAAGCAGGTTCAGCCGTGGGTTCAAGAAGATAATAAGATCATAAGATCATAAGATCAACAGATTAAACGTGAACTGAAATTCCGGAATCGGATTCTAGGGAGGCGGATCGCCTTTGAATACATTTTTCGTGTGGGAACTCCTGCACAATTTTCAAAATGTTGATCTTGTAGTTATTAAAATGATTCAGCTTTACTCTTGGGATAATTTATACGGTTCTTGGAGTTAGCTATCTCTACATGAGTGAAAACTAGTTCTGAATATTGAGCTATCCCAGGGTATGTCTTATGAACAACAAAAATACAAGCCATCGTGAGGCTGGCAACATTGGTCTCAAGATTACTGTGTGAGTTATGAGTTCCTGTTAAAACAATAAAGGTAAGTGTTTGTTCGAGTTACTTGACAATGGTTCTCACGACAAGTATGATGCCGTTTCTAAGGACGCTGGTGACTTTGTGCTAACACGTTTGCATTTCAAGCTAAAGGGCTCTAATTCGAGGCTTGTCGTCGTTATACCGCGGCAAAAATATGGCTAATGCTATTTCCCTAACTTGCCCAAGTTTAAACTAATTTCTGGTAAACGTAAACAATTAACATCGTCAGATTACAACCTAGTTACATCACGTCTGTAGCTTCGTGTGAGCGCAACCAGAACGAATCATCAGCCCTACGGGCTCTGGCAGTCTGAAGTAACTCGGAGACGACCACTCATCTCACGTACTAGAAGAAAATGTACGGTTTAGAACTAAAACTTATTTTAATTTTTTCTAATCTGACACTCTCCGTCGGATTTTCCTACACATTTCTGATTACTGAAGATCTAAGTTTGTCAGAACCATGTGTAAAAAATTTATTCGTGTTTCAGTTGAACAATCGCATATAATTAAGATAAAGTTCTAAACATTCGAGAACGATGATGGCTCATAAAATAGGTGGTGCTATATTATCATATGCATATGCCAACTTCAGGTGGCTCCGTCTGGTAGTTTTGAGAGATGGTATTTTGAAGTTTCTTGGGAATGGCATGCAAGTGAGGTCCCCAGTTTGTTCCAGTACACCTCTCTGTCCTCTGCACAACCTTGGCTCCGAATTTTCACTCGAAGCAGTTTTCCGCAATCTGGTAACCCGCGAAGCAGCAGGGGTTTGAACTCAGGTTTTTCTTCCACTAGATAGACTACAGGTAACTGACAATATACATCAATCAGGAGCAAAGTGGTTTTTTATCGCGCCAGTCACCCACCTTCGCCACTTCTCCTGTCAGTTAGAGCAGATCCGCCTGGCCTAGTGAAGCCACTCTTGCAGGTCAGAAGCTGAACATGGTTGTCAGAGTCTATTTGAGACGCACGTCACATAGGAACATCCAATAGATAGTAAGGGCATTTATCTAATACAATCATCGGCAATGACAACATTGGAACTTGGCGTCGTCGACAAGTTGTTCAAGTGAAAACTTGGTTTTTGACTGTGAAGGACGGTGTAGATGTTCTCGTACTGTGTAACGTCTACAACGTTCGAAGAGGGGAACGAGACTGGATTAAGTTCAGCAACGATCTCGCCTCCGATCGAAACATCAATGAAGCCAGGTAATCCATCCATAAACTTAGCCGCAAAAAAGCTAAATTAAGTACGTCTTGTAGTTTTAGTTTGAAAATTCGCACTTGGAATGGCGAAGTTTCGTAACATGTGTTCAACTTGGTTGCGCGATGATAAATCTGGTCAGTGATTTCAATATCTTTCCCTCGGCCATGGGATTGAATATTCCCTAACAAGAGGCACATATCATATTTAGTATACGGGGTAATGTTTCGTTCGTAAAACTCCTGAATATCCTTTTTAGCAGTGTTTTGCAATGCTGTCAGGATTTGAGATTACACGTCATCCAGAACGTTTTCGGGACCGAAATGAAAATTAAATTGATTGGCTAGCACAAGGTCAAAGGGAAGTGTACAGATTCGTCATCACTACAATCGATATGACCTACAAGATGTCAATTATGTGAACTAACCTTGATAACCGCCGAGGTTATGCAAAGTTTTTCAAATGATTAAATGCGTTTGAGAGTACGACATAACGGAACTGGGCGACATCGGTGTTGCCCGATATCACTCGGCTTAATAATAACGATCTTAGCCATTGAAAGCTTTCTCTATGAACGGCGCCACCAAGATGAGAGATTTATGGGTGAAAAGCAAATAACTTAATTGTACCATCATAGAACAGATGTTTTCCAAATTTTCAAGATTCACAGTGGAAAAACAGAAAATTGATGTACATTACCGAACATTACATACATATCTCAATTTATGTAATGAGATGGCTAAGTGGAGATAATTCCACAAATAAAATAGGGCGAGAAAATGTGTTGAAAATTTCGATAAACCTGAGTTTCAAATGTCGGCCTATGCGTATCGGGCAGATGAGTAACCTAATGTTGTGTTCGCAATTCAGTGGCAACAGGTTAGCCTCGATTGCTGATATACTGCGTTTGCCGTGTGGGCGACCTAATCAAACTTGTATATCTCCAGTGCCCAGGCGAAGAGCGCGGTTTAAAAATTTTGTGCAGCTCCACAAACGTAAGATCTTACATTATAACAAGTAATATTAGTGACGCTATTTGGTATTGACAATAGCCGATGTGTGATGGCCATCTACCACATATGTACACATCACGATTTTGAAAAGTTTAGCAAGTTTCCCGGTCAACTTGTGAAAAATCGAAATCCCGGGAAAAACTGTCATCTGAAAGCGTGTGCTTCTTGGAATTCGTACGAACGTTATCCGTAAACAGACGCCAATAAAAGACGAAAGATCGTAAAAGCTTTTTACTTTTTTCTTGAAAATCGGTCTACCTTGTGATGACATGTTTTGGAGGAAGAGAGTTCCAGAGAAATCCTACACGGACTAAAGAAAAGTTTCGACGAAAATTGTTGTTTGGTTTTTCGTGTGTGTCTGCACATACTAATGTGTTGTTGTAATAGGTGCCTCAAATGGTGTCCGGTCACTTTATCCCCAGTCAATTCATCTTCAGTCACTTAATCCCCAGTGAAGGTATTTAAGATAAGATTTAAGAAAAGAAGTTATTTAAATATGTGCAATGACTCTTGAATATGGTACAAGTAGCAAAGTTCGAAGGACAATAATTTACATGGGAAACGAGTTTTGGTTCGAGAAGCAATCAATTAATGGCAATATGAATTGGATATGTAGTAAGTTTGTCACACATAAGTGTAAAGCGAGATTAGTTACATCTAATGATGATATCGTAGGTAATTTCGCACTTCACAATCACGAGTGCAACAAAGAAAACGTTTTGGCGAAGAATGCGGTGGCGAAAATGAAGGAAAAATGTTAGAAATTAATGAAACCCCCTCTGCCTCACATATTTCGGTCACATTTCTACAAATATATACAGAGATTTCTTGCTGTATGATTCTAAAGACCATAGTAACGATGCAAGATTTTTTATCTACAGTGATAGAAGCCTGGTTGGTGCACTGTTTCTTAGCAAGATGTGGTTTGCTGATAGGACGTTCAAGGTTGTACCTTCGCTTTTCTCCCAGTTATACACCCTACATATCAATATTCTGAAGAGGTCACACCACCAGCTATTTACTGTCTTTTACCAAGCAAAACAGCAATTACATATAATAAGTTGCTTAGTGTGTTGCGAGATATGGCGCCGAATGCAGCACCAGATGTCATATTAACTGACTTTGAAAGTGCAGCTATGATTGCATTTCGCTCAAACTTCCCACCCGCAATTCATTTGAACGTATTCTGCATTCCTCCGAAGTTATCAAACTGGGGATGAAGTGACTTTGTGAAAAAATATCTGGGGATTAAATGCGGGAGATTAAGTGTCTGACAATTAGGTGTCTGTCAGTAAACCGCCTCAAATAGTGTGATGCTGCATTCATTGGTCTCTAGGCTTAGAATCGACCAATTACAATATCCTTTGGGCAAATTTGTATGATTTTCTTAATCGGTAAAACAATAGCTTGAACGAAACCACTCTGTTTGCACTCTTCCTTGCTGGGTGAGAAACGAACGATCGAGTTAGTTTTACGAAATGCCTCGACTACTTTCAAATGGTTGATTGAGCCTTAGAAAACGTGGACTAGCTATGCACTTACCTACGTGTCAGTTGTTTTCGTTTACTTTAGCTAACATAACAACCCGCTTATTATCCCGGGTCAATCTGTACTTTTTCGGGTTGATTTTGTTGCCCCCAAAAAAATCATGCCCAAGGACATCGGATATTGGACTTGTGCTCAAACGTTCCATTTCGTCTTTGTTCTATGTTCATAAATGTTGGGTTAAGAACAAAGCATCGATTGATAGAACGCAACTATCATCTCTGAAATTATTCCCTGTATAACATTCCTCCTCATATTTCTCACACGACAGGCTTCGTGTTATATTCACGCAATACGCTGACAACACAATGCAACTGGATTCCTTATGATTGTATTGATACTTGTAAACTTTTCTGTTTTAGATTGTCGCGAGTATAGTGATGCCCAAAATTGACCGATTGCATAAAAGTAATACAAGACTTTCATGTGCAACAATGTATTTGAAAGGGACCAAGGGTAGCAATTGCTAGAAAAATCCAGTAGTATTGAGGCGATGACTTCACATCCCGACACCAAAGCACATGGAATCTGACTATAATGTCATTATCTGACAGTTTTCGTGCTATGGCAGAGTACCAGGAAATCACTATCGGTTATATTTTCTGTTTACTATTCAACAGTGACATTCAAGGATACCTTTGTTTACCAAATTTTAATGATTCAAGGATCGACGAATCTGATCATACAGTCTCCACCTGATGACAGCAAACAGCCAGATAAAGGTAGTTGTGTTTATCTGCGGGAGATGTGAGCGACACATCACTTTGGTCATCCATAAGCGCATTGTGTGCTTGACCAGGAATCACTATGTGATTCTGTGTATGAACATCGTGGTTCGCTGTACGAACCCTATGCAACAGTGACATTCAAGTATAACTTTGTTTACCACTTATCCACTGTTTCAAGGCTCACTGAACCTAATCTTACGGTCTCCACCTGATGACGGCAAACAGACAGAATCCGGTTTTTGGTACGTAGGCGATGGTGATGTTTGCATCAAAATATGTTGGTCGTTTATAAGCGCCTTTGATCACTTGCCCAGGAATCACTTTGTGGTTTTGTATTTGTACACCGTGGTTCGACAGTGGCATTGAAGTATAACTTTGTTTACTACGACCACTTATTCAAAGCTCCTTGAACCTAAGTCTACTCTAATCACTCACGGCAAACAGCAGGAAACCTGCCACGCGGTTTAAGTATAAAAGGATGAGAGCGAAACTTTGAATCTCTGTTCCCAGTCTGCTTTATTTTATTTGGAAATTCGGTAACCAAACCAAAAACATGTTTGACACAAGCTCGCACTCATTATTGATCTGGTCAATAGTTCAAGTTCATATTTTTTCTATCCAAATGTTTTTATTGAATTGTAAATTACGTAATGTACAGCTTGTCCTGAGTGGTAAAATGAAAAATGAGGAACGAGAAATATGAAAATAAAATTCTATTAACACACGTTTGTTTAATGTGAGACACAGAAGAGGATAGCAAACGATTTCAGCGTCCGATTGGAAGTGAGGCAGAATTGAAACTGAGATTCCTCGATTATCAATCGATCTCTCAATCGAAGTTGGTACGAATGTTGAGGTTTTTCTCACATGAGCACAGCTCATCCGCGCATGGTTGGGTGGCATAAAATCGCCAATCAAAATTAGCACAGCGAATATTTAATACCAGTTGACATGTTCCAACTGATTCACAATGTCCATACAAGACGGTTTCACACAATCCCGGTTTCCGTAAGAGTCAAATCGGACTTGTCATCATCAGTGACCTTGACATCTGGTGGCAAAAAGACACCCACACGCCTCTTGACCCGATCTGGATTTTGTGTGGGAGTTGAGTTGTGAAGTTCCGGCAAATCCGAGGAGTTCGAACGAGAGGCAAGGGTTGGCGACAGCTCGGGGATTATTCCCAGCTGGAATGTTGGAGTGTGGACGGGCGAGTCTAGTTCATCATTCGAGGTGCATGGGGATATTCGAATGGTTTCGTTCGGACCGCATGGGACTGAGTAACGACTGGGTCTGGGTGGCCCTGATGTGTCTCCGCGACTCTCCACGGAAAGTGCTCCGGCTGGGATCGGTCCGATCGCGCCGTCGTAAGGACCACCAACCAAAGGGACGCCAGGGGGGACGGGGTCCACCACAAAGATTCTTCGCCGTGGAGCCAATACGTGGTTTGTTCCCCCTTACCCTGGCACGGGATGAAGGTGAGAATATAAGGGGGGTTATTGTGAAGAAGCATCATTTCAACAAATTTATCGATGCAACCTTTGATAAATACGAAGCGGTGCTAAAACTCTTACTTTGGAGGTATGAAGAGCATTCGCAATAAGTGCTAATCCCAAGCTTTCAAAGGATATTCAGAATGTCACTCTCCGGTACAACTCAAATGAAGTAGGCCCCTAAACGGGCGACGATGACAATCACAAACCCGTTTCGGAAGGATTGGGTACATGTCGAGTGACATCATGCACCAAGATGGACCACGTCAGCTGTTATCGAGGGTCAAGGTCGGTCAAACAAGTCAAACGTGGCGCGAAATCGATTGACCAATCGGATTGAAGTGTCAACCGGTACAGACATGTTGGGAAGAGGGTTGGGGGATCGTGATGTGCTTTCATAAAGTGTGTAGTAAACGCGTTTAACCAATAGTCACTCTTGTGATGTGGATGAACGTAATTAGTGTTCCATAGGTTTGAATCGGTATACATTCGACAAGGGTGTGCAAATCACTCGGGAGTTTAGGTGGTTATCGATTTATAAAGTGCCCCCCCCCAAGCTGTTTAATGACATTTAATAATCAGGACCTTAATCGTCAGACAATCAACCTCAGACATGTAATCCCCAGACATTTTATCACCAAGTCACTTCATCCCCAGTCAATTAACTTCTGAAGAATGCATAATACGTTTCGCTTCTGAACACAGAAGCTTCGTCAGACCAAGGGTGTCGGTACGAACAGTGTTCAGGTTTAAATGGCATTTTCTTGACCAATCCTGAGTTCTTTAAGCTAGATAGGGGAGATCAAGGCAATTGATCACCCCCCCTAAATGTTGCGTTAATCCGATTCATTGCAGACTTTGTTTTTATGATTATGGACTCCCGATCGGTCTCAAATACAATGCAGAATACGTTTAAATGAATTTATTTAGCAGGAAAGATATGTAATTGATTTTAAGAGCGTCAAATTTTTCGTAGTTGAGTACCGCTGAATTGCTCGAGATGCCCTGGCACATATCTCAGCATACTTCTTCTTCTGTTTGATATGAACCCCAGCACTTGCCGTATGCTGTCGGCAATCCTTTCACAAACTGTTAAGAAATGTCCACATGGTGGGATGTTGGAACATCAAATATGGCGTCACTTGGGAGGGACGGTAGAGTTCATGTTGGGTCTTTCCTTCGTATACTGTTTTGCTGCCTGTTGAGTGTCCGCGAGATAGCACTTTTTTGAGGTATTGCCATTAAAGTGCCTAATGACAGACCGAATGTGACTGAAGTCCGTGAAGCAGAGGGGGTTGCATTCATTTCTAACATTTTTTCCTTCATTTTAGCCACTGCATTCTTCGCCAAAACGTTTTCTTTGCTGCACTCGTGATTGTGAAGTGCGAAATTACGTACGATATTGTCGTTGAATGGAACTAATCTCGCTCTACACTTGTGTGTGACAAACTCACTACATCTCCTATTAATATTGCCATCAATTGTTTGCTTCTTGAACCAAAACTCGTTTCCGATGTATATAAATGTTCTTCGATCTTTGCTACTTGTACCATATTCAAGAGTCATTGCACACATTTAAATAACTTCTTATCTTAAATCTTATCTTAAATACCTTCCATGAGGATTAAGTGACTGAAGATTAATTGACTGGGGATGAAGTGACTTGGTGATTAAGTGACCGGATAACGTTCAAGCATATGCAGTCCGGAGGTTAAGACAGGATACGCAGTGTGGTCTCGATTCCCATAACGTAACAAACGTTTCGACAGAAACATCATTGACTCCTCACTCTCTAGTCTACTTTTGACTATGCTCATGATAATTTTGAACCTGCATCTCCAATTTGAGTTGGACTCCTTCCGACGATGGTGGACATCCACCATGTCCACATCCAAACCACCGAATTTCAGTCTATACTCTACCACACTGCAAAGGATATATTTTACGAGTAGTAAAACAACAAATTGGCACGTAAAAATTGCGAGTAAACACCACGACACTCACCTTCATTTCGACTGCGCCGCGTTTCGTCATAATGAACGCTCGAAAGTTGGTCAGCACGTCAAACGTCGCTTGACTAATGTGTATTTTCAAGGCTGTGGATGTAACACAGATGAGACGGTTATCATCTATCGATTGGAATATGCTTGGGACCGATCGTGTATTCATAATGCAAAGACATTTGAGTGGATTCGGTTAGAGTAGTTTTTGGGTAACGATTCACTTCTGACACAGAAGCTTCGTCAGACCAAGGGTGATAGTCAGGACAGGGAACATGATTAAGTAGTAGTCAACCCACCACCACTTATTTGACCTTACCGCTAAACAGCCTATAGTACGTGTCACGTCTCGTGGGAATGACCAGGATCAGCGGTCGATTTTCCTACTAGTGTGTATCCATATCAATCTGATACAAGTGAACACGGTCAAGGTCAGTTGACACGGCGGCCCACGTGCGTAAAAGTACATAGCTAACCCGGTTAACTAAAGTAAAGTGTTGCTCACATCCCCATCCCTTACACTCCACTACCGGTTTCTGGCTGTTTGCCGTCATCAGGTGGATACAGTAAGATCAGGTTAAGATTAACCAATTTTTGAACAAAAACAATAATCTAATTAACTAGTAGTTATAAGGTGAATAATAACTATTTACCGTCGCAGCATCACTGCATCAATTCGATTCACAGTCGCCAGAAAGGTTACGCAAGAAATGCAACTAACCATCGCTTGACTTGTATAATATCACAAACGTGGATGCAGGCAACGTGCGGCACAGTTACAGACTGTATGTATGCGAAGATACGGTCAGGTTACCCATACCTAGACGTATGTATATAGTATAACGGTTACCAGCGGTGATATTCCAGTTTTGTTAGCTCAGTATGTTCATCAGAAACCCATGTCGCTACATGATCGACCATGTTTCAAAATCTGTAAACAATCGAATTGGAAGGGACCATCTCTCCCGCAGCGCTTGCAACGATACGCAGAACTCGGTCGTACGGCGTCCGTTGCACGCCGGCGGCATGATCTGCGTTCCGCAGCCAAGAGCTGTATCTGCTCCTCCCCAGCTTGCAGATGACGCTTTACACAATGCCTTCAAAGTGAGCGGTCAAGAGCGATTGGTTTCACAACTCGTAGTATCAATGTCGACAGCTTTCATACATATCTTTTGCAAAAGTCTTTTACCATGGTCGACTTCCCGATTTCAACTCACCAAAGAGTAGATCATTTGGAATACGACCATTTTCCGATCTGTATACAGGATGCAACCAACGCAGGCGGCGCTGTCTTAGCAGGGTGAACATGATCTGTAGACCCGTTTTGGAGAGTAATTCAGCATTCGCTAACCTACATACAAATACAAACACTGCGGAGGTGTAAGAAGTATGAGCAGACGGAGAACCGTACTCGACACAAGAACAGGAAATGGGTTTCTAAGGAATATCAAGATGGCGCTGCGAGTGACCAATTGCGTTAAAACAGCAATGAGGAAAACACAAGCAGCTATTGAGTGAATAGTCAATGCCGGTCAAACGAGCCCAATGTGCTGAGGGTTGATACGAGATCACCTGACAAATCAAATCGAAATGACAGGCTTATTTGAAGTGTCACTTGTTGTTTGTCGATTTGCATGTAACTGAATTGTCTGTGAGATATGAATATAAACAAACGTGTGACTAATGGGCGTTCTCTTCTGGGCTTTGTGGTCGGTTGACTCTTTGTTCTTTGGGTGTGGTTGGTAACGAAATGAGCGGATGGGCAGGAACAGGCGGGTGATGTGATCAAGTGTTCCTGGGAATTGGTTTGACAACGTGACAGCAGCATGAGAAACAATATTGTTGTTGTTAGCCTCCTTCGCTCGAAGTCGACCATAGATGTACATCACAATCGAATGAATTTCATGTTTTACAGCTTTTTGAATGACTAATTAGTCCGATTCGGGAGGAACAATCTCTCCCGCAGTGCTTGCAACGATAGGGAGAACTCGGTTGTATGGCGTCAGTTGCACGCCGGCGGCGTGATCTGCGTTTAGCAGCCAAGAGCTGTATCTGCTCCTCCCCAGCTTGCAGACGACGCTTTACACAATGCCTCCAATGTGAGCGGTCAAGAATAAGTTCTTCCCAACTCGCAGGGTCAATGCCAATAAATCCAAGGAAAAACAAGGGATAGGACGTTGAAGGTCCTTGTTCGAATCCTGCCATGCGCTTAAGGAAACTTGATTAAACCAGATCCCTGTCTCACCTATGTGTCAAATGGTTACCAACAACCGTTCATAAAAAATAACTGTGAAAGTCGAGCAACCTAACTGGTGTGAAGCTGGTGTTTTCCCAATTATCTGTCCACAAATACTTCTGGCATGTCAGATCCCACTGCTCCAAATTCCTAAACAAAAGGAGATGATTCAACTGCTAAAGTAATTATTTTATTAGAAGCGTAAAAACCTAGTTAAATGCTTACAAGACATCAAAATAGTTGTCTAATTCTGAAACCAACCGCAAACCCTGAACATCTCAGCTTCTACCTGAGTGTTTATTGTTCTGGCTATTTCGCCGTATAGCCAAATTTGGGTGACCTTCGACAGGCCGCGTTGATCGACTAAAACATCGATCGCAATTGTTTGCGGCCCAGTGGTTGGTTGACAGGAATATTATAACCTTTACCGCTTCGTGCTACACACTCGGAAGATAAGCACGAGTGCTGTGGACCCTAACGAAGCCCATTGATCCAATCCACAAAACAACATGCGGGGAACATGTTAGGAGGGCGCCCTCCTAACGAGTTCGCAAAGGAGGAAAAATTGTTGTTGGGTGAGTTATGCTGTACCTCGGCAACAAACCCATGTTCATTAAAATTCAAATTCAAATTTGTCTGACTCGCCCATGACAACCAACATCCGTCGTTCCCACTATGCACCTTCCCACGATTATGATGTACCCCCACATGTTCACTCTGTGGTTACTATATAAATACAAACCATGTCCACGGTCCAAACGCACACACTGGGCGCTTGGACTCCCGATCAACGTCCCATTCTGGTCTCGTTCGGATTTCCTGGCTGTTGGGTTAGAACAACGCATAGATCGATAGAACGCAACGACAGTCTCTGCTGCAACATCGACGACACATCCATCATAACAATTTGGCGACGGAACAGAACGGCGTGACAGCAGTGATCAGCAAACAATAATTGTTATAAACCACGTTGAAACCGAAAAAAGGATGTCGTCATTGACTCACGTAGTCCATTGCTTTCCATCCTGGACGAGGTGTTGACGGTATCGCCAAACAAGCAATAACGCGGCATTCGCTGACCCACGACACCGGCGCAAACGGGTCCTGAAACGGGTCCAGATGAAACAAATCAAAGCAACGAATAAGCAAAAGGCGATCATCCACAGGCGCCAGTGACACTGGCTACGGCAAACGATAAAATGAAAACAATTTTTGAACAGTAACACAGAAAGTTTGATCAGAGGACATGGAAAATATATAGCAACCGTTGTTGATTTGGGGTCATACATATCATTGGATCGTAAATGAAGAGAGAGGTTATGGTTGCGGTAACATTTGCATGCGTTCTGCAATTATTTGAATGAATTAGATTGATGTATTTTGGCTCAATGTAAGCACAGACCTCGTCAAAGCACATACACATTCCATCTATGCCACTAAGGACAAGTGCGACTCCGACTGATTGCGTTGATACGAGTTTTATATGGATTACATTGCGCGTAACACAGCGTTGATGATGGTTACGGTGCTAACAATAATTGGCTTAAAAACATCTTCAAGCGTCTCTGGCAGCTTCAACTTTGCTGGTTACGACAGTTTTACAGCAAAGGAACTGGTAATATGTGAAGTGCATACAGTCAGAAGCCTGAAGCCATAGAATGCCGTGTGTTGCTCAAGCCAAGCCATATAAATGATGAAGAACATGTTGCAGTGACAACAACATGTTCTCGCGCGCGTTGCTAAGTACATTGGCTAATAATTTCACAAGGTTAAATTTGTGTTTTGGAAGAGTATCGTATGATTACACACCCATGGAAAGCGGTGAGAACATTGAGTTCGCAACCAACAAAATTGGATGTTTGTGAGTACTCATCCGTTTCAAGCGCATCGAAATATTCACGAATTTAATCACGACGGTCCTTAATGAAAGAGAGGGTACCCAAGTTTCTTTCTTATTTGAGATCATAAGTAGTGCACTTCAACCGCTTCTTTTAATTCCATACTAACAACAAGAGTTGAAACAGGTTCACGCTGACAGGGACAACTCATGGATTCTGAAACAATATCACGTCGGTCATACATCTCTGACAAGACGTGAGCAAATCGAAGTGTAGAAAATATTCAATACAAATTCATCAATTAGGCCTACTTGTAATTAATCAGTAGTTCATAATTATTATCCAAAACTACAAATAAATCACCAAAGTATCGTGGTGCTCACATCCCCATCCCTTACACACCACTACCGGTTTCAGGCTGTTTGCCATCCTCAGGTGGAGACAGTAAGATCAGGTTCAGTGAGCAATAAATCAATTATCCAAGACAAACGATCACAGATAAATTAGCTCTCAGCGTTTAGCGTAATCGATGGAACGCGTGACATTACCATGACAGCTGGGATGATGAACGATAAATGATGATCAAATGACTGTCGAAAACCAGAGGAATCAGAAATGGTTGTTTGTTAGATTTATGATTATTGATCAAGCGAATGTTGCTCCCACTGCGATGCAATTAGAGGAGGATGACTCCGAGTGGTGAGCAGTTGATTTTCAACACAAGACATGCTTCTATATATTAAACAGGCGATGCTGAAAAACAGATATTTCATCTATAATAGTGAGTTAACATTCTGGAAGATTTTTCGGTCGCTTCGTGTTCCGATTTCTCAGTGGAGAGGGCAGGAATAAGTACCGGATTAATTCCTACTAGATAATCTTTCTCATCAATCAACCAGAATTATTTTTTTAATCAAATCATGCATGGTGGGCGACTGGTGTTCATCGAAAATTCGGGTTAGGAAAATCAGTTAGAAACGTTAACATTGGAACTGCCGATTAAGAGATCTGCGGCTCACAAGACTTCATCCCCTGACTGTTGCAAATGCTACTAACCAAACGGAAGTTTGGTGCTCACAATCTTTCCCTTGTAAAGGGTTCCAGTTGCTTTTTCTTCCTCATATATGTCTAGGCCTGGGCAACCTGACAGTATGTTAGCCAACGTGCAGTCTCTGGCAGTGTGGCACTTTGCTGGGATTAGGCTTGTGCTTTCATTCATTCATTTATTCATTCATTCAATCTCGCGTAGCCAGTCACCTACTTCTAGATGTTTTACTACCAAAGTAAATAATCTTTCACGTTATTCGGTAAACAACTTGGGACATGCTGCCAAAACCGAACCAACCTGAATGAATCCCGATGCGCAATTCCAGGCGTTGATGCGGCCGATGGGGAATTTGGAACTCGAAAATCGCCTTCAAGAACGCGATTGACATGCGTGCGATCTCGCGTGCGTGTTCGTTGCCAATCGGAGTGGGAAGTCCTGAGACGACCATGTATGCATCCCCGATTGTCTCCACTTTGTACACGCGAAAGTTGCCGATGATGTCGTCGAACAAGGTGTAGAGCGCATTCAGCAAGTTGACCACCTGGAACGAGGCGGAGGAAAGGGAGCTTGTTGCAAACATGTTAATGATGATGATGATGATGATAATAGTGAGGTGTGAAGTACGTGAGGATTGAGCGCAAATCACAAGCTTTCGGAGGATATGCACAAAACCAGCCCCCCTGGGACAACAAAAGTGGTTGCCGTCTGAAATAACAATTTAAGGCCGGTGACATTGCTTTCTTCTGTATCAAAAGTTTTTGAGTCGAATGTTTTTGTTTGTTGGTCTCCGTCGGTCGATGTCGACCATGGATGTACATCACATCGCATGAATTTCATGTTTTGCAACTTTTTGAATGACTAAACAGTCCGATTCGGGAGGAACAATCTCTGCCGCAG